>JANHFT010006391.1:303329-321539 GCA_032467955.1 Pseudoxenodon macrops
TTTCACCTTTTAAGTTGCATTACTGAAATAAATGAACTTTTGCACGATATTCTAATTTTTTGAGTTTCACCTGTATAAGGGTAATAAAATTATGATGCTGTGGAAAAGAAAAAAGAATATTTTTTCTGCCTTATAGAAGTCATACTTGTTCAGTGGACCTGAACAGTTGAGATTCAGGTTAGACAAAATGCATTTTTTTGTACAGCACACTGCTAAAATGGGAACTTTAGTAACATGTCAGAAGAGTTTGACTAGATTCGTTTATTGCACTAATTCATTTTCTTTAATAAACCCCAAGGCTGGGATCATTCAATAAATTATAGCATACCCAAACATACATGATTTTGAACAACTTTAAATGGGAATCGGATAGGTTGAAGAAGATGAAAGTAAAGATAACTATTAATCTAGAATAATGTATTCTATCGATAACATTAAAAGCAGCATATTTCTGAATTACAGTTGGATAAAACAACATGAAGGTGCATTGTAGACTGTAGACTTTCAAGGAGTGTGGAATTAACTATTAATTATTGAACTCAATGGAATTTTGATCTGATCCCATAGGTGCTTCTTACAACTTGTAATGAAATTGTAGGATTTTTGGTAAGTAGAAAAAGAAGTGTTGTCAAAATGTAATGAGAACGCTGCCCTGAGAATTTTTTCTATCTTGAAAGACATATTCTGTTAAAAATAAATGAATGTGTCCCTAGAATAGTATTCAGTTCCTAACCTCACTCTTTCTTTCCTATTTATTACATAAAAGAACTATACTGCAATTTGGTTCTGAAATTATTTCAATTGACCAAAAAGGAGAAGAAGAAAATAAATTCAGAAGAATCACCATTTTAAATCAATTGTATTATTCAAAACAAAAAAAATTCTGTGGTAGCTTAATGTAAAAGATCTGAAAAATAGAAATAATAGTTGAGTTAAAAAGTAACAAACCATTCAGTCCTCCCCATAATTTGATTAAAGCAGAAAGGTTTATTTTCCGATAATTTGTCTGTGCCCAGAGGCTATACAGGCTTGAACCTGGTTAGGAATCCAACTTATCTTAAGGAAGAATTTACCTTTTTTTTATTTTTTTTACATTTGCTCATTCTTTGCCTGGATATGAACTGATACTAAACAGTTTTATTAATGAACAATTTTATGAAAGTGAAAGGTTCATAATCTGTTCACTTTCTGCATTTCCTTTCCTTTTGACTTCCATATTTAGAATTCCTCCTTCTAGTGACAATGTATCTAGAATCTAAGGCAATACACGATTTTATAGTCAGCGCTAATAAACTGGTTAATCTTGATGCAATCAATTAGGTTCCTGTGATGTGATGCAGAATGAGTGGCTCATCTATTTGCCATGCAGCTTTTATCAGGAAAAGAAATATCAGTTTGCCTTGGAGTAAAAATCCCCCTCGGTGCAGGCTGACAACAAGAAAAAGCTGACAGATGCAATGTTGGCTTTCTAATAGAAAAAGAAACTGTGGAATATTGTGATCAGTCCATTTCTAGGACAGACTAATTTTTAATTGGCCATTCTTATCCAATGTCAGTGCAAACTAGAATTCATGAAGAGTTTCAGTTCCATAGCCTGTATTTCAACTGATATAAAGGTTTCATTTGGAATCGCAGACTACATCGATTAATTGAGTGGTGACCAAAGTGAAGTCAAAATCCAATATAATTCATAAGACTGTTAGGGTCTTACTGTATCAATCTTTATTGTTGAATTGGGCCACATTTCTGCAAAAGCATACAGTACTATTTGTACAAATTCCTGTTCTGGATGAATTGTTTTTTTAAAAAACGTTTTAATATCGTTTTTTCCCTAGAAAGAAAGCAACATTGTATCATTATCTTTCTCCTTGGACACAAAGATTTTACTCCTAGCCCATCTGATTCCCCAGCAGACAGCTGGAATTTGACCTAGTTGAACAAAAGTGAAAGTGCTACAAAGAGGTAATAATTCAGTCTGAAAAAAAGAATACTGGCCAATTGATCAGAAAGGAGTACTGTGATTAGACCAGTTTTCTCCAACCTACTGCCTACAGTGCCCTCGTCCTCTATCAGCATGGGATATTGGTTTGAAATGATGGTTATTATTCATCCCACTTAAGAGAACATCACCTTGGGAAAGATGAATGAAAGAAACGAGAACATACACCATGGACAAAAGGATCAAACAGCTTCACTATGTTAGCTTATTAAACCCAGAACTTAAATATACATAGAACCACAATACTTTAAGCTGCTGAATCCCTTCAGCCTAATATTTCTCAGTAATGAATATGAAGCTTTGTTATATGAAATGTAGAGGAACTTTTCTCAGGGAATGTAGATTTTGCATTTATCTTATCTTCAGTCTGAAGTATTTTACCACTGATAAATGAAATTTGTTCACTGCTTTCAGTTTACCGTCACATTAGTAAATATGATAAGGTCTATAGATTTGACTGGATAGGTGTGGCAAAATGTTACTGGCATAGTTTATAATAAAAAAGTACCTAAATACTCTTCTCAAAATGTTTTTAGCAAACATTTTCTACTGTATATTTTTGGACTATTTCACACACACACACACACAAAACCCCAAAAATGCACAAGCATGCCACTAACAATAATGGTAAGAGTCTATTGTCTCGATGGCCTATTTTTTTCATTTTATACACACTAGTCTGATGTGAATTGGTAAAATTATTATGATTCCAGGTTCAGAATGTTCTTATCTTGGAATTTGTTCGTGGCATTATATTTAGAGATTGCTGTAGCTCTGGATCTATCAAAGAAAGAGAGTTACTTTTTAGTTGGTATTTTGAACAATTCAGCAAAAAATTCATATGTGATAATAGCATTGAATAATTTCACCCTCAATGCTGGAAATTGGAAATTAAGGTATCTCAATGGTGACATCTTGTGGCTAAAACAATACATAGATGCTCAAGCACTTGCAGAGTATTACTACTGTGTTAACAGTACTACTATTATCTGACAAATAGATTAATGACAGTTCTTAATTTCACAAGAATGTAAATCAATTTATCAAAATCAATCATACTAACTGAAATCCCATTTAACTCAACATAGCACAAGGTAACATTGTTTAGGTAGTCTTTGACTTATGACCATTCATTTAACAAAGGTTCTAAATTACAATGGTAATGAAAAAGTGACTTACCAGCCATCCTCAGAGTTACGACTGTTGCATCACCTCTGCAGTCATGTGATCACAGTTTGGGTTTTTGGCAACTGGCTGGCATTTGTAAAGCTCTATGAAGTGGTACTGTATATGAAGTGCTATTGTTATTTCTAAGTCCTGTCTTTATTTGAAGGTTTTGTTCTACTGGCCTTCATGGACAGCTAGCTCTCTGCATTATATTGTATGCTGCATCTTCTCTGATGTTCTTAAAAAGATGGGCTGCAGTCCTGCAGTCCTTTTAGTTTGTCCTCCAGTTAAGAAGACAAGCTTAGCATTTGCAATAGGAGTAACTGGTTTACTCTTCTAGTTTGGAAACATAGCACTCATCTGGTAAATGACCAGTGCTGGTCAATTGATGTGTTTTTTTAGCAAGATTTGAGTTGTCCTGTTCTCTCTGCTAAAGATCCTCACAAAACTCTTTTTGTTTGCTTTCTTGTTTGCTTTGGTCCCAAAATTCCAGCTGCCTATACTTTTTCTAAAGAGCGTTGGCCAAAACTGAAATCTGTATGTATGAAGTCAGCCCTGTATCAGTTATGAAAACAAAGACATCTCTGAATATTTTTTCTGTTAGGTCAGCCATCCTTCTAACAGTGCTGGGATTACAATACACAAATTGTGCATGATGACTGCAAATTCTGGGATGTGTACAGAATTTTGTGTCTTTTTCAGAGTTATGTTGTCCCTCCTGCTTTTTCAATGCTGTTATTCTGTGAGGCAGGGTTATATTTCTGGAGATTTTACCATTTTCAGTCCTAATTAAGCAAAGTCCACAGTCCCTTTTGCAATGCTCACTGCATTCATGCAAGGAAAGCATGAAGAAGCTAGCAGAGCTTAGTTCCCAAAAAAATCATATACAGGTAGTTCTCGACTTACAATCACAATTAAGCCCAAAATTTCTGTTGCTAAGTGAGACAATTGTTCAATGAATTTTGCCCCATTTTATGACCTTTCTTGCCACAGTTGTCAAGCTGCAGTTGTTAAATTCCCAAAAAAAGATGTCGCCGCCCATGGAGCAACAGAACCGGTTCCGTGACATCACCAGTGCCCTACTACCTAATCAGTAGAATCGGTCCGAACTGGTAGGAACCCACCTCTGCATCTGCAGCATTCAAAGTTAGCGCAGTATTAAAAGAAGGTGTGGCTGAGTGTTGTAAAACATAATCACAAAGCCTTTCCCCCCTTAAGTTATATCTATAATGTCATCAATAAAAATAAGAAAACAGCTTAGCTAATAAGATTAGTCTCTATATCTGTAAACCTTTTAGTGGAATAGGAATAAATTTTAAATTTGTTATTAGGTCAAAAATTCTTTTCTTTACAAAGAGACTCAAAACTTTTCGCAACAAAAACATTGTCCTAAAAAGTGTTATTTATCTTAGGATGCTGAAGTCTGTTCTTATTATTTTTATAATCATTATAATGCCAGTCCTTTTTTTTTTGCAAGGCAAACCATTAGGTTTGCAATTGTTGCCCTAAATTTTCTTATAGGGGGAACATCTGTGCTATAGTTTTGATTATGATATTATTTGAATTTACCAAGTTTGGATTATTTATGAGATGATTGCTTCATCTTGGACAGTTTGTTTTCAATAGCACGCACACTCTTGACAATAATAACTTAGCTGAATGTTTTGAAGAATACTCATATAATTTTGTTTTAAAGCTAAATTGCATATTTCATGCTTTTCCCTGTCCACCCTAGCTAAATCACACCCCCACCTACTGTTCCATTTAAGCAACTGAAACCTAAGTCAATAACTGGCTGAGTTTATAGAAGATGAATTTTACACTTCCCTGAAATTGGGAAGTTTTAACTTCCCAGGTTAGCCTATTTCTCTGGGATTCTGAGCAGTTTCTTATCTGATCCCACGTAGCTTCTTCAAAATCAGCCCCCGGCCTCGAATAAAACAGTAGGTATTCCCACTGAAACAAGTTTGCACACCATTAATGTGCAATTTCCCATTAGTGTGCAATTTTCTTTAAAAGGTATTTCCTTTAAAAGGTATTTCCTATTCTTGTCCTGCCGCCTTGAATCTATGCAGACCTTTACTGCAGAGCAAACCCATTGGATTCATATTCAAATACTGGAATAGCAGTATTTCAGTATTTGAGGGGCTTCCACAAAGAAGAAGGGATCAACTTATTTTCCAAAGCACCAGAAGGCAAGACAAGAAGCAATGGACGGAACCTAATAAAAGAGAGAAGCAACCTGGAATTAAGGAGAAACTTCCTAACAATGAGGACAATTAACCAGTGGAAGAGCTTGCCTTCAGAAATTGTATGGGCTTCATCAGTGGGTTTTTTAAAGAAAAGACTGAACAGCCACCTATCTGAAATGGCATAGGGTTTGCTGCTTGAGTGGGGGTTTGGAGCAGAAGATCTCCAAGGTCCCTTTATACCTCCAGGCTCTATTCTGTTTGGGTCTTAGCAGGTATGCACTCAGCTGGCTCAATCGCAGACTAATTCTGGATAAACTCAATAAAGGAGAATATTTGTAGTTCAGGGGTGATATGAGGGGTCCTTGGAGGTCTCTGAACTTGCTGGTTTTCTTGCAAACATCTCATTACCCAAACTAGGCAACATTATCAGTGCCAGTCAAGCTACAGACTAGCACTGATAGTAAGCTGTGGTGGTGCAGTAGTTTGAGTGCAGTACTGCAGGCTACTTCTGCTCACTGCCTGCTGCCTGCAATTTGGCAGTTCGAATCTCACCAAGATCAAGGCTGACTCAGCCTTCCATCCTTCTGAGGTTGGTAAAATGAGGACCCAGATTGTTGGGGGAAATATGCTGACTCTTAGAGAGGGCTGTAAAAGCGCTGTGAAGCGGTATATAAGTCTAAGTGCAATTGCTGCCTAGTTTGGATAATGAGATGCCTGCAAGAAAACCAGCAAGCTCAAGAGAGCACCCAGGACCCTCTGGATATAGTCTTCTAAAGAATATATTTCAGCGAGGAAACACAAGGGCTTCTGGACCTACAAATCACACACCATCCTGGCCTGCAATTCAGGTGGAACAAGAGAAGAGCAGTCGCTATTGTCCGCTCCACCTCAGGTGCCGCCAATTACCCTCAGCCTCCTGGCCGAAGCGCCCTTTTACGCGTCAGCCTCTTTTCAGCGCCGGGCAGAAGCCGGAGGGGAGGCTGGCCTTCCGAACCAGCCAATAAGCACTCGGAATACTCAGCACACTGGCCAATCCTGCGCTCCTTTGCTCCCGTGTTTCCCCGCCACCTCTATCTTTCTCGCTACCCTCAGCGGCATTTGGAGGGTTGTAGCCGTGGCGGCTCTTCGGGTCGTCTCTGCCTCTGCCTCCTCCTCCTCCTCCTCCTCCTCCTCTCGCGGCCTCGTCCTGACCCGGCCCAGCGCCTTTCGGACCCATTGAGGATGAGTTTCCCGGCCCTCCAACGCGCGTCCTTCAGTGACCGTTCTAGCTCCTTCAACTAGCGACTGGTGAGAGGCAGTCCCGAAAAGGGAAAACTCATCGGGGGGGGGAAGCCGGAGGGGCCGGAGCGGGAGTAGCGAGCTCACCTTCAAAACCGCCCCCTCCCCCACCAGTTCTGGCCTTCTGCTTTTCACACCGTCTTGCAGGCAGAAATGCGACAGGTGCAGAGTTTCCAAGTATGGGCAAGAAGAACGAGGTGCCCGGATTAAATTTCTGCACGTCACGGAGATATTAAAGCTGTGTGTGTGTGTGTGTGTGTGTGTTGCTGATCCCAATAGATGCAGAAGAAAGAGCAGAAGAAATGGGGAAGCCTGTAGTCGTTGCAACGGTGAAAATGGCTGGAGAAAGATTAGGTGTATAAAAGGAGAGGGAGTTAAATCTTGCCTCTTCTTCCTGGAGATTAGTCTAGATTAAGAAATTGGCCTTTCCTTGGGTTATATAGTAATGCATATCCAAAAAATTATGGATCACGGTAGCAAAAAAAAGAGCCCTGCCTTTTCCTTTTGGGGTGGTGGTGGTGGTAGTAGTAGACCTTGTATTCTGCAGTTGCCCAAGAGCAGTACTGTCATTCTCCTGATTCTGATCCTGAAGCAAAATTGCACTGCTTTGTGGGTTGCATACCGGGCGGCTTTTTGCATGATTGTTTGTCTTACTGACAATGCTAAATATACTACCTGGCTCTCTAATGTTTCTGTTGCTGAGGTCAGGAGTTCCTGACTCTTTTTACCCTGACTGTAGCATGATTGCCACACATCAGCAGGTTGTTTATCTTGATAGAATAGTGAGAAAGATATCTCATATGGAACGTTAGAGCTATCAATCACTTTATCAGCCTTCTTGAGCTTTGTGATCTCCAGGTGTATTAGCTTTCATGCCCCTTAATCCTCAGGTAGGATGGCTTTAGAAATCAAGAAATGAGTGTAAAATACTGAGAAGCAAAGAATACCAGAGTACATCTGTGTGTATGTGTAGGTACCTGTCTGTGTGTCTGTCCATCCATCCATCATATCTAATTTAGTATTGCCCATCCCACTTTCAAACATTGTTTAGGGTTTGTGTTTCTTTTATGCTTGTCTTGGTAACTTCTTGATTCTCTGTGGTATCCTCACTATTTTGTTCACTGTAATGTGATTCGTCAAAATAAAACTTTGTATGTTATGATTGGGAAGCTAAGTGAATTATGTTCCAAACTTGGTAGTTATTGTGCCAAATAGGCCCAACTATTGGTAGAAAACTACTAGTTAGTTGTAATTTGTTGGCTCTCAGCAAAGATTTTAAAATGAATCCCAGTTACAAGCCACAAGAATGTTTGATATGGGTTGGGTGACTGAAGCACTGTGATGTGCCTCTTTTTATACATTTTCCCTCTAACATTAATAGTGACTAGTATTGAGATGCTGGTAAAATTTATGAAATATATAACATTGGACATCTGTTAGTAGCAAAGAAAATGTAAAGGAATTTAGAGTTGGCCATGGAAAGTATGAAAGAGCTATTAAATGGGAAAAGAAGGAACAAGCTATTAAGCAGATTCTTGGAAAAGTATAAGAATGCTACACAGTCCCAAAATTGAAAGATGCTTGAACAAGTTCAAAACAATTCTACACTGATTTTCTTTAATATAAGATGGAACAGATATAAACTTGGACTGTCTTTCAATATTCTGTTATTATCCCCTACAATAGTAAAGTACTATTCTTACAGTATCTGTTTCTTGACCTGGCTTAGCTTGAATGGCTGATGTCTGAGACCAAGTTCTCATATAGCTAAAGTAACATTACCTATATATGGGGAGAGGATTAATAGAAATGCAATGTACTTTTAGGGGAAGACATCTCCAGAAGAGATCTGTCAATCCCTCCAAAAGACTTCCAATGCATTCCACAGTCATTTTATGTATTTATTTATGAAATTCATTTATCTCATCTTTTTCAAAAACTCAAGATGGTGATCTAGCACTCTAGAGCACTGTGAGACAGGTTGGACTGAGGATGAATGACTGGTCCAAAGTCACCCAGTGAACTGTGGTTGAATATGGTCTTGACCCTGGTTTCTTTTTTATGACAGTCCAACACTTTAACTATTATACCAAATTTAGGTTTTTTACCACTGTATCATTTTGGAATAAAAAGGTGGCATATAATAGCATGATTGTCTGTCTGCATTTGTGAAGAGAAGAGCCTTCACACAGTTTCTTCAGATCTTATTTTTCTTTTACAGGCCATGACTGTACTGTGACTAAATGCTCAAATGGTGACTTTGAAATTTACAAACTTTTCCTCATTTTTCTCCTTTCATAAATAATCATGAAATATCAAAAGTTTGTTCATTATTTTGTGACATTTTTTATTGCTTAACTCTGAATTTTGTCATTTGCTCTTCCTTGTTTTTCCTCCGAGTCATTACAACTATCCCTTACAAAATGCTCTTAGCTGAGTTTCAGAACTGAGTCAGTGTTCTTACAATGCTAGTTTCAGAGCAGTGTTTGTGGTTCCTAAGAAACTAGTAAAATATGTATTTATTGGAGGTCTAAATATATATTTTTCCCATTAGTTTGTCTCCTTAGCCAAACCTTAAAATAAGCCCCTATATATACTTCTTATTTAAAATGAAAAGAATATAAAGTTACATTCTCCAATATATGAACGTACAATAAAATCTTAATGATTAAAAGTGGATGAATCTAAATGTTCTGTAGTAGAATAAAATAATGAGAAATTAGAAACCAGCAAGACTGCGCTGTGAATGCTTTAAATTGCATGCTTATCTAAAGTAAGTGAAAATTTTCAGTACTAGTATGTCTAAAACTGCTTACTTTCTTTAACTGGCATCTCAGTTAGATACAGTCTGAATATGCAGTCTGAAACAACGAGGCTTTGATTATTTTTAAAATAAAAAAAATATTGCTTCATTTTTTTTCTGCAGTTTTTTTTAATCTGCCCATATGCTAACAATTAGCCACATAGCTTTAAAGAATGTTGTTTGTGATTTGGTTTTCCCCCTATAAAATAAATGACTTAATCATTCTGTACTGCTACCATCAGAGATTAATGTCACTTTGCTAAAAGGTGTTATGAAATTCATATTTGGAAAATTGTAACTTGTGTTGGCAACTACTTCAAATCTGAGTTGGGCCTGTTCCCTCAAATCCTGAGGATAAGAGTTGCTATGGAATACCTGTTGCAAGGATATTATATACTAGAATTATATAAGGTTTTAAGGTACATTGCACCACTAATTACTTTATTGTATAATTCAGTGTTCTGAGAGGCTTCTAGTACACACAGGCACTTGCATTGTTGCAAGCTACTTGGCAATCTATTTGTTGATTCATTTTAAATAGTCATGGGATTTGTTGTAGGTTTTTTTGTTCTGTGACACACTTTGTTCTCTTTCTATTGTTTCCAAACATCTCATGTCCAGAGAGGAGAAGTTGGAAATGTGTTTATATTGTATTGCATAGTTGCTGATATTTTGAATGGTATATATCTGAAGTCTCTGAGGTTAGAATACATTATGCTTTGGGGGTCACAGTTACTTGTAATGCTTTTAGAATATATACATTATTGTATTTCTAACACGGATAGGATTAAATTTATTACCATTCCTGTACCCCATCTCCTTAAAAGAGAATCTTTCTTATAAAATTTACTTCATAATATGTTAAAAAGCTGTTCTGATGTTTAAACATATTTTTATTTATTTTTAAATCAATATAAAGATACTGAATATATTCATGGTTGAGTTGAGAATTTTAAATACTGAAATACATCCCCAAAATGAGGTTTGGCTTATCTGTAGATGGGTTTATCTGCAAATACAAGTTGCCCTTGTTGAACTATCACTTGTTCATTTCAAAGGTAGGATGTGCTGCATGAGGGAGACTTTTGATGGGTCCTCAAACTTGACTGTCACAGCATCTCCATGGTCATGTGATTGAGATTTGGTTTGTAATTATGACATTGCAGCATCTTATAGATCATCATTTGCAACCTTTGCTGCCAGCTTCCAATAAGCAAAGTCAAGGGGGAAGCTGTCAGAAGGTGCAAATGTTGATCACATGAACCAAGGATGCAGCCACCCCGTGGGATTTGCCTAACAGTGGCATCTGGGATTGCTACAATAGTCACTTTGTCTGTCTGCCATCCTATCCTATCCTATCCTATCCTATCCTATCCTATCCTATCCTATCCATCCATCCATCCATCCATCCATCCATCCATCCATCCATCTATCTATCATCTATCTATCTATCTATGCCTTTTTAAACTACTCACATATTTTGAGTGTACTCATGGATAAACCCATCCAGAAAATAAGCAGATTCTCATTTTTTTAATTAAAAATACTATGGAAAAGTGCACCCATTGTGGATGTCAATTATGAAAATTAAAATATATGAACATTTTGAGGGTTGTGTTATCTGCAGATGTCACATTTTTCATAATATTTTAATTAAAACTTTGAGAGTAAGTTTATCTGCATATTGGCTTATCTACAAATAAATACAGTACATATATTTACCATAAAATTTAAATCATTAATATTCTCTTAAAAGGAGACATAACCTTCTGTCAAATAGATGCAATTGAGGATTGAGTTCTATTTAAAAAGAAATAATTAAAAAAATCCACTGAGATTAAGCACTATTAATATCATGTATAACATTTACTTTATTGGATTTTAAGAAGTGAGTATTTCAATGTCACTATTAATGCTGTTCTAGGAACTGCTGATTAAGACTGCATCAAGATACTGAAGTCTCATCATGACAGTAATTGTCAGGATCATGTATTCAGATGCATCCATTCTCTTGGGTGCGGTTCCCTGCTGCCAAATTTATTATTTGAGGAGCCATCTATTTCTCTTCATACTCTATGGACAGGCAAAGTCGGCCTGCTTCAGGTCCCCTTATTAAACAGTATCATCTGATGGGACAAAAGAAGTAGACCTTCATTATCACAGCACTCGGCCCCCGGGAAAAATGTCCATCAGTTTCATATTTTTGTGCACAAACACCCTTAAATGAGCTCTAAAAACCTGGGTCTTTGTATAGAATATGGGTGAACACTATGGGAGGATGTTTGATTTGGAAATGTTGCTTTTTTTCTGAAAAAAAGAAACTGCAATTCTACGATGTTAGATAATCTAATATATTTCTTCTTTTACTCCTCTTCTTACAGGTCTCTCTTGCAATTATGGCTATTTGAAAGAACTAGAACGAGTGGAGGGGGAGCCCCCCTCCCCCCTCCGTGTGTTGCTTTTTGATGTCATATTTTTTTCTGGACAGTAATAATATATTTTGTAGATTTAAAATGAGGAAATGAACTCTGAATTTATATCGATAAAGTTATTTATTTTTTTAAGTATCAAGCCTTAATAGCACAAAGATTCCCATGGAAGCTGGCTGAAAGGTTGAAATCATGAACCTCTTGTGAAGAAAGAACAAAGGGAAAATTTGCAGGGCCTCATCTTGCATAAATGAACAGTTCATCAGGGAATAAGATGAGTTCTTTGGTGCCTGATTGTACCTCAAAGTGTCGTTCATTGCAGCATGCTTTAGATATTGTTTCCGTAGTGACCCGGGGAAGTGAAGGTCAGATCAAAGCCTTCCTCACTTCTCACTGCTATAATGCCGCAACAAGCAAGGATACGTTTGGCAGGAATGCCCTCCATATTGCCTCCTCTTGTGGTAAAAAAGGAGTGCTAGACTGGTTGGCAGAAACAAACGGAGTGGATTTGTTGGCAAAAGACAAGGAGTCGGGCTGGACAGCTTTGCATCGTGGCATTTTCTATGGCCATATAGATTGTGCTTGGTCATTACTAAAGGTATTTCACACCTTTTATTAACATTACGAATCTATGTCAAGCCTGAAATCAAATAGAGGGCAAAAGGAAAAAAAGAATAAACAGATGCTAGTTGCATTGTTGACAGATCTCATGTAGTTAATATTTCTTTTATTTACACATAGCTTTTAGCAGTTTGCTGAAGTGCTAAATAAAGTAAGTAGATTGGTCTTTTGACAAAATGTTTAAGCAGAAAGGCCTGCTATCCACAAATGTTGAAGAATTAAAAATAATTGGAAAGAAATTTATTTCTCAATCATGTTAAATGAAGTAGAGAAATATATGAGATAACAACAGATTCAGATTTGCCTCTTATAACTGTTAAAAAGGCGTTGAGGAAAAAAGAATAATTGGAAAAAAAGTTATTTCTCAGTCAAGTGAAATGAAGTAGAGAAATATCTGACATAACAGATTCAGATTGCCTCTTATCTATTAAAATGGCTTTAAACTAGACAGTAATTCTAGATTGTGTTATGTTAACTATATTTGATAGCTGCTTTATTAAATATCCCTACTTTAGGGGTGCAATAATTGAATTTAACTTGCCAGAGAAAGTGAAAGAAAACAAAAGACAATGTAAGAATGCAAAAGTGAAGAAAGTGGTCAACAATTATTTCTGCATTTAACAAGGTTGGAGAATGTTTAGCCTGACATCACAGCTTGGGGGGTTGGGTTTGTACATTATTATATTTGTGTATTATGGGTTTAGTACAGAGTGTCTCATTTTTTTTCATTTATTTCCCCTTTACTTTCAGCATGGTGTCAGTTTGTATGTTCAGGATAAAGAAGGCTTGTCTGCTTTGGATCTTGCTATGAAAGATAGGCCAGCCTTTGTTACCTTCAAGAATACAGGTTGGTCATTACACTGAGAGGCTTGTTATGCACTTAAACATAAACATACCGGTAATTGTTTTGGGGATATAGTTACTGAGTATATCAAAAATATCTTTTGAATGTAACAATCCAGTAGATATTGAATAGCTTCCTTGGTATATTTGGTTTTAAAAACAATTATTATAATGTGTGGGCATTGTTAGGTACTTTAACTTGTCCTTTTCAATCAGATAGGTGTCAATTAGAAAAACAGGGAGGCCAATATTTTGTGTCTGCTCTGCTTGTAGAAGTAAATATTTTATCCTAAAGCTGCAGTGTTTGACTATTCCAACCTGAGGGTATTGTTAAATCCTATTTTGGGTCATCATGTGTATATATTATTGCTGCTATTAAAAAGGAGTTTATAATCTACTGTTTTAAAGTAATCTTATGCTAATTTACCTTAGCATATTGAAGCTGCATTTTTGTACCTTTTTAAATGTGTAAATTACATTATTAAAAAAAAAAAGGAATAATCCATAAACTTTATTTAATGATAGCAACAACTACTACCTTTACTACTGTACTCTTTTACATACCATCTGGTGGTACATACTAATTCATTTTTCTGAACTTGTATGCTCAGCTTATTCTCTCAGTAAAGTATGTTACTTTTAAATAAATTGCCCTTTCCTCCAAAACACTGTTTTTAAGTTCTGTTTTGTAATAAAAAGTAAGCATCAGGTTTGGTATCAACTGTAGTACCAGTTTGCCTTTGGTAATATATTTTACAAAATATACTTGTAAGGTGAAATGTATTTCTATCTATAATATACTAAAACTCTTGTTACGCCCTTTAATCAAGCAAAGCAGTGCATCATAAGGCAATAATTTTTTAACCGAGGTACCTCAAATGGGTTTACAGAATATATCAAAAACCTGGGATTTAGGATTCCTGAGGGAAGGAAAGTGCCTGCTTCATTGTTACTGGCTGCTGTTGCACCGGTGCAGCGATCACATGGTCTTTATTTTCAATGTTCCATGACAGTTTCCTAGTCAGTCTTGCAATCCCTTGTTCCCTCCCCTCCAGCAGTCACTTAGCTGCCTGCTGGAAAGAAGGGAGATTTCCCTGCCAGTTTTCCACAAGGAAACTCAATCGGGAAGTAGGCATGTAATCTGCTCTTCCTCCCACAGAGTTTTTTGCCTGTTTTTGATCATTGCTTTTTTCTGTTCAGGCAAGGAAATGTCTCTGAAGTGATGACCCAACAGGGCATGGGCTGTCTAGTATAATATAAAAATGGAAATTACAACACTTGCTATTATGAATAATGTCTGATTCAGCCTTGATAGAATTATATGTCTGGTTGTACACTGAATATGTCTATCTTTTAAGATGCTATTACCTTAATTTTGATTATAAAAATTATTGGGTGTATAATTTTGTTGCAATAATACAGTAATATTCCTAAATTATATTTTGGGAATATATGAAAAACATTCATAAGTAGAAAGAAGTAAATGCATTTCATCCACACGTCAAATGAGACACTGCAGTGAAGAATTTACCATTTTACTTTAGATCCCACAGATGTCTATACCTGGGGAAACAACATCAATTTTACTTTAGGCCATGGTGGTCAGCAGAGTAGACATCATCCTGAGTTGGTGGATCTCTTTCCTCGAAATGGGATTTATATTAAACAGGTAATGTAGGCATTGTGGAAAGTATTGGGAGGTGGAAAACTAGGGTGGCGACAGTGGTAAACACTTGATTGACCATAGAGGTTGGGAGGAGTTCTTACATAGCCACCCCCTTTCTTCTTAACAGGAATATTTGAAAAGAGCTGTGATATTATTTTGGGCCACATTTCTTATACATCTGTGGCTAAACCAGTTTTCTTTCTGATTTCATAAATACTTTAATTTCTGATCCTATCCCAAAATCCTTAGCAAGAAATAATTTTTAGTACTTTGATATCACTCTTTCCTCTATGATCTTCCTTATTCTCTCAACAACCTTCTTTTCAAAGAGAAGAATGGAGAGTAGGCAGTAGTTGTTCATCATGGTTCAACTGAGAAAGGGCTTCTTCAAGACAGCACACACTTCCAGGAAGGAGTTGGCATTTCATCCTCCCTCAAAGAAGCACTTATCACTTCCAATGTTCTATATCTCCTTGGTTACCTGTAGGAGCCAGGTTTGGCATGGAATACAGCCAGAAATGGCAGAGCTTATGCTATAGTCCACCCTTCCATAGGTGGATATGTAGGAAATGACCTACATACATAAAATCATGCATAAAGTTATGCTTTATCTTGGTAATTTTTATTGTTTTTAAAACTCATTTAAAAATATTAGAAATAAAGACAATTATTTTCAAAGTATACATTTTTGTTACATTGTTTTTTCCTATAATACAGTCAATATAGCAAGTGGTTCTTTGTGTAGGCATCTAGTATTACTGTATAAATGTACAATGTGCAGTTTATTTAAATTTGTTTAGTATATATTTAAAATCAAATTGAGGCATGATTTGTTTCCATATTATTACAAAGTAAATGATTTAAATATCAAATTACTTTGCAAAAGTTAGCTAGATGAAGTTCAAGTTCTTACTTTTTAAAAAATCTCTCTTTTCCTAGGTGGTACTCTGCAAATTTCATTCGGTGTTCCTTTCCCAAAAAGGACAGGTTTATACCTGTGGGCATGGTCAAGGAGGTCGCTTGGGGCATGGTGATGAACAGACTTGCTTGGTATTTTAAAACTAATAATTTAGATTATGAAAAAAGTATTGATTTTTAGATCTACTAAGCTATATACATGGTAAAACTTCTAATTTCTCTTTTAAAAGTGGCTATTTAGCAGACATTCAAAAACATGTTTTTGTTTAATGTAGTCTGTTTTAAATATAAATACTATAATTCTAATTGCATATCCAGAATGTCATGTACATAGTACATGTACATAGATGTTACTCCCCCATTATCCACAGCTTGAGACTTTTATTCCATGATGGAATAATGGAAATGGTGATGGAAATAGTCCAGCGTAGTTGGAGGGTAAAAGGTTGTCTTATAATATTAAAATACCATTCTTATACTTTTAAACTGTACATGGAAATATAGCATACAAGCAAATATATACACATACATGCATATTATTACATATATACTTGAAGAAATTAGGAGATGCTGTAATTCTAATTTTAATGGGTAGATCATATTGAGCTTTTTTGATCTATAGTTAAAAGTTGTGTTGGTAGCTGATTCCATAAATAATGGGTTGCTTTCATTATTAATGAGTTCTCAAACTATCTGGTAGGGAACATGAATTAAAGAATAATCTTGGATAATATTTTGCAAGGTATCCATGGACGAATACTTTTTAGCAAAACAGAATCCTATACTTTAAAATTAACACATTTATTAGAATATAATGAAAACACGATGAGGATATTTATTAAGTCAGTTTCCAGTGTGTATCGGTTATACTATTTCTGGAAAAGTAATAGCTTTATAGTACATTGAGAGAGTTTTATTTTCTCCACAAAAACTTGTATAGTAATAACAGTATTGTTACAAGGTATCTTACAACACAAAGGATGAATGGAAATACATAAAATAATCCTTTTGAAGGGGTTTTTGCTTGAGTTCTTGATAATGAACCTTCTAATAGAGAGAGATGTGGCTTGAAACATTGAAGGTGACATTTTCTTCTTCATCTTCTTAGATTCCTAGACTGGTAGAAAGCTTGGTGGGTCATCAGTGTTCTCAAGTAGCAGCAGCTAAAGATCATACACTTGTACTAACAGAAGATGGATGTCTGTATACCTTTGGCATCAATACTTTTCATCAACTTGGTATACATCCTCCTCCTCCTAACTGCAGTGTTCCCAGACAGGTAAAATTAACCTCCTTACTAAGAAGGTGTTTTAGATGTGCCTATACATTTGCATGTTCATTCACCAAGTGTGCACAACTTGTGAGCATGAACATAGTCTATCGTCCATCCATTCATCACAATTTCTATAGCTGCCCATCTCAATTCTTACAATTCAAAAGCATATATATGCACATTCATGCATCAGATATAGTGCCAAGAAATATTGTGTGATATTTATTATTTATTTTACAGTATTTATATCTGCTCTATTATTAAAAATTCTAGGCAGTTCAGAAAGCCTGCTTGTAGAAGGATTATAAAGCTATGGTCTATCACTATATAAGTAATATAATACAGAATTAAAATGTAACATACAACACATTAAAATGAAATGCAGCAGTTAGATGTTAATCTATGAAATGCTATCTGAAAGGCCAACTTTTAATAGCTTTCCCAATGATAAAAGATATAGGTAGTACTCATTTACCATCCACCGTTGGGCTGGTAACTCCATTGCTAAGTGACACGGTTGTAAAATGAAAAATCACATGCTTACACCTGACTTAAGATAGCAATTGTCAGTTCCTTCCGCAGTTAAGTGTGATGTTATGTGACTGAGGCTTTACAACTTTACACTTCTTGCTAGCTTTCCAATTGAAATTTCTTGTTGGAAACTGGCTGTGAAGATCATAAATGGTGATCATGTGGCCACAGGGCACTGGGGTTGTGGTTAAGGTGCTGAGTTAGAAAGCAGAAGGCTGAGTATTAGTCCTCTTAGACCGGTAAACTGTCTGAGTGACCTTGGGTCAATCACTCACAGGATTGTTATTGTAGGACAGTGATGGCGAACCTATGGCACGCGTGTCACAGGTGGCACACGGAGTCATTTCTGACGGCACGCGAGGCACTGCTCTTGTCAGCTCCAGCACACTTGTGCGTGCTGGCCAGCTGATTTTTGTCCTTGATTTCCGGCTGTTTTTCACCCTCTGGAGGATTCAGGACTCTTCCCTGAAGCCCCGGAGGGTGAAAAACG
>JANHFT010006392.1:8873-28709 GCA_032467955.1 Pseudoxenodon macrops
GTATTTTTGCCTTTTTTTTAATCAATGTCAGATTTATGATCCACAGAATACATTTCATCTGAAGGAAGAGGAACTTGTAATTAACATTCTAAAAACAGCTCAACTTCCATCACAATCTGCCATACGCCAATTTGACAATAAAAAAGCAGTAAAATATTATGTAGGCATATTTATATGTTGCAGAACAATGAGTTTTGTGTTGGCACAAGCAATTATGAAAGTAAATTGGATTGTCAAAAAGTCAGGTAACAAAATAGGCATTACAACCTATCACATCTCAGCCCTGAGGTAAACATTTTTGAACTTTTCATAAGTATAGATCTATATTATAATGGGATGGTAAATATATAACTGGCAAATGAAATCCTAAGGCACATAATAGTAAATGGGTTTTTCCTGAAAAAATCATTTTCTCATTTGTTCAACATAGGTTAAAAGTATAAAAATAATCAAGGCAATCAGTTTTAACCCTTTGTTTAGTGAGAAAATGAAAGCAATAAATTTGTATGTGGGAGGGACTGGTTCCACCTGCCTTAAAAGATTTGGTGAACAGCCCTCTCTTCAAGAGATCATAACTAGATTTAACTGTACTGGACAATTTTAATCCAATCTCCAAACTCCCTTTGTGGGGAGTAAGCCTGCAACCTCAAAGTTTTCTGCAGGAAGTAGATAAACTGGGTCTGTTGTAGTCAAGGGTTAGGCTGAGCCATAGCATTAACTCTATTGGTTTTTTATCTCTCATCAGCTTTTGATCATGAGAGCTTTTGAACCATCTGAAAGGGTTGGAAATGGGTGATATTGGACTCTGGTAGTTCTTCTTGTTCTTCTAAAGGCAGTACCAGTCAGCATTGTAGTATGTGTGTGTGGGAGAGTTCTAGCTCTATGTCTCTGCTTATAGTGTACTGCAGGGCTCAACTTTCTCCACACTCTTATTTAACATCTACATGAAATGATAAGATAACTTTATATGTTGATACAGGGTCAAGTATCATGATCATGTACACCTCTACCCTACATCATGCTGTTGACGTGCTTTCCCAGTGACTGGAGGTTATGCATCAGGTTCTGATAATGTGGTCAAAGTCACTGTTGACTGTTTAAAAAAAATGAAGTTGTTAAAAAAGGTATATTAACAGAAAGAAAAAAGAAGAACATAAAACATAGAATCTAGAAATTTAGAAATATAATAAAACTAGAAGTTTTCTTATGCACTTTTTCATCAAAGTTGTGTCACTCGTAAATTTTCTTTACCATTTTTATCCACAAATTGGATGGAGTTTTATATTTTACCACCCTTACCATCACGAGATAGCAGATCCAATAGCAGCTTTAGCTCATGTTCATTTGCCTTTGTTCTTTTCTTCCACCAGTGGCACTCTAGATGTTGCATATTTATAATATGTTCTGCTATTTCACAGTATTCTTTTAACACCCTTTTTATGTTCAGAAATATTCAGAGTTATCTATTTACATTTAGAATTTGTCATGCTAAACATATAAAAGAGGATGTTTCACACGTATTTCATTAATCGAATGTTGGTAACCACAGTTCAAAAGCCAATTATCTGTATCACCTCTGGGATGACTGCAGAGACATCATTAAGGCTGCACAGACCACTAAGTAAGTAGTTAATAAGAATAAATTACAGAAAGAAGGAAGGAAGGAAGGAAGGAACTGCAAACTATTGTAGAATAAAAACAGGCTGAACAACAATATAAATAGAAACCAAACATAACTAGACAAAACATATTATATCATGGTAATATAATTTCATACCCATTTCAAGAAATAATTACTTAAACTTCATAAGCGACAAAACCAATGCAGTTGTACTTTTAGGTCTGGAAATTTCATGATCTTCCCTTCCTAATCACTGCTTATTCATTAATGTGTTATGGTCTCGTTTTTTATGTATCCTCAGCAAACTTTAATTACATAATGTCATTTATTCTAAACTTCCACATGTACCATCTCTAATTATTAGAAACATGTCATGAAGACACAGAAGAGAGCATTGTGGGAAACATTTCCTAATGCTGCTAATGATCCTGAAGCAAGAATGACAAATGCTACAACTAAAGTATTGCATGGTTAAGGTATGATAATGTAACATATATGAGCAAACATTTGGCTGTTCACTTTTTGACCTTGAGAACTGAAGCCATTTGCTCAGAGTTTATGTAATGGTTCTCTCTAGTGTGAGAACCATTAGTTTCTGCCTTACCAGTTTCAGAATTTATCAAAGCCAGTAAAATCTGATTTTCATTATTCAGTAAATTTAAATATAAGAGTACAGGATGGCCATAATGAAAAATGATTTTTTTAGTAAAATTCTCAGCAAAAAAACCTTCAATGCACATGGTCTAGATCCGTGATGGCAAACCTATGGCACGTGTGCCATAGGTGGCACATGTAGCCATATCTGAGGGCATGCGAGGTGTTGCCCTCTGTGAGCTCCAAGCACGCATGCAGAGGGCAGGAGGGAGGCCATTTTTGCATTTTGCAGACTTCAGGAAGCTTTCCTGAAGCCTTGGGAGAGCGAAAAATGGCACAACAGGCCAACCAGAAGATCTGAGGTGCCAGTGAAACCTGTATGCATGAACGGGAGGCAGCGTGGTGGTGGTGGGAGCACGCATATGCACAGGGGGAGGGCATTGCATTATGGATGTGGGCACATACGTGCATGCTATCGCGCATGCACACACCCTTTTGACACCCGAGAAGAAAAAGGTTAGCCATCACTATTCTAGAATATCCTAGTATCCCTTCAAAATTCAAGTGGGGCTGAAAATGATAGGTTCAGAGAAGTGGATTCTTATGTAAGGTAATAAAGTCCATTGCTATGTGAGATACAATCTCTCTCCTTCCCTTCCCCCCTCTCTCTCATGCACATACATTCTCTCTGTCCTCATTTGCTTTTGCTCTTCTCTTACACTGCCTTTGCTGCTAAGCTCCTCTTTTAATATGCCCTTTTTAACCTTAACTGAAGTTGTCTTCCTTTTTTCTCTCAAGCATTTTTCTCCAATTTGGCTATATCTTTCCTCTTTTCCCCCAAAACAGTCTATATATAGCCCTCTATTTGATACATACTTCTGCTCATAAACAATTTTTAACAATTCACAAAGGATAGGAAATGAATAAGACCCAAATTATAAGGAATATTTGGAGAGTGATTAACCGAAGCACGTCCTGTTTATTGGATGATATTGTCCCATGCATGTTACATCATTACCACATCTATTATGACCTTTGGTTTCCCCCCCAAATGATGCACTGTTATCCTTGACCACCAAAATATTGCTTACCAAATCAACAGATAAATTGTCCATATATGGACATGTTATCTCAGTTCCTTATGTTTTTTCAGGCTATTTCTCTACTGGCTCAAATTAATATCAGCCACATAACAAATTCTGGCTATACACAAATGTGCATTCAAACCTAGAGGTTCTACAAAATAAACTAGATTTAATTGAAATACTCCTTTATTGCATACTTACAACTTGAAATAGTATAGATACAAAGTTATCTTGTTTGTTAAAGCAGCAAGCAAAAAGGTAATTTTCAGAGATTAATTAACTGACTGGCTGATTGATTATATATTCCTTTATGTTTTATGCCACTTCAATGAAAGTTGTAAGTGACCCAGGCAACAGTAATAACAACATAATAATAATATAAAAACAATATCTGCCTTAACATTTAACAATAATTCAAGTCATAATCATCTGTCATAAAGTATAGCATTGTAATTCATCAGAACCTTACATATCCCAGGTACACATGACTCAGTTCCTATATTTTAAGAGCTTTCTAAATGTCAAAAGAAAGAGTGATTATGTTACATCTAGAGGGAGGGCATGAGTGTTAATGACATGCCTTGGATAGACAGATATTCTACTAGAAGAAATCATTGTCTGATATAACCATGTTCCAAGCTAAATAATTCTTTAACTTAGAATTAAAGTTAAGCTTAGTTCCTGAATTGTACTTGAGTTACACCAACAATCTTCACCCAATATTTATCTAATAATGACAAGCTGTTCCCAATAGTACATAGGCCATTGATGTTGCACTAGTTGTATTTTGTAGGTGTAGTTTGCATGCATAGTTTGCAAATATAGTTTCATTTAAAGTATATTATAGTTATCTACCCTTTAATAGATGGATGCACCAAAAGGCAATGTTGTCTTCTTATCAAAGGATGAAACATGTCCTACTTTGGCTGAGATGTCATGATATTTTACAATTATAATTTGTATTTTATTATATCATAACATTATATGGTATTTATTAGCTATCCCATGACTATTGATATTTCATATATAAAGTAGATGTTTTTCTTTTTTTATAGTTTGTTTAGTTTAAAAAAAATCTTTTTCTGTTTCTCTTCTTTTTTTAAGATTAAGAATTGTTATGTTTAATTGTGTGGAGGTTTTTTGTGTGTTTTGGTGTTGTGTGTATATTTTATGTTTCTAAAGTTAAATTTAAAAAAAGCTACTTTTGGGGGGAACCTAGTCATTTTTAAAAACAATTTGTTCCCTGATGGGAAGGATGAGTCACTGAATCATCTACAATGTTGAAAAATATCCTAGGCATTTAGCAAAGTCACTTGAATTAACTTGGAGTTAGACTCTGACTAGGCAGATCTATTGAGGTGATGAAAGCAAGGTTTTGTGTAGTTAACTGGGATGAGTTTGAACCTCCTAGGAAGATGGTCAGGATCCTTGGATTCTGTTAACCTGATCATTAGATTTCCTTCCCATCCTGGTTAGTGAATGCTGCTTTGTTGGATTTATGCATTATTATCTGTTCTGAGGGAAGGGCTGGTTCTCCCTCCTTTGGCTTGGTATGCCTTTTGTGGAACCACACTAACCACACTGGAAAATATTTGTTCAGTTCCAATCTTCTCCTTTTAGGAAAAGTTACTGGAATGTAGATGTTTATTGTGCGTCTCTTATTTGAGTAGCTGGAAGATATGGGGGACTGAATGGAGAGACATTAACTCTGACAAGATTGAGTAGCTGCCCTGTGGCTGAGTGGCTATACAGTACAGTTCCCTATTCTAATTTTAAGATTAAAATTAAAATCTAATTTTAAAATCTTAATCTGCCAACCTTCCAACCAAAACTATCCACTTTTCTCCACCAATTCTGTTCAGTTCTGCTAATACTCCTTGTGCGAGGGTAGGAGAACCTATTACACTACTCCAGAGCTCCATCTTCTTGATAGAGTTGAAGTGCCTGCTAGCACTCCAACACAACTGTCTATTCTAATAGTTTCCCAATCTCTTCATTCATTCCTTCTAGTCCAACTTACTGTCAGCCTTACAAGGTAGACCAGACTAAGAAGCCATTGTCAAAGTAGGTCTAACAGAATTTTGCAAGTCTACATGTACTTCCTTTCTCTCCCATTTTATCTTTCTGTGAACCAGAGAAGGGCTTCTCAGAGGCATTTTCTCAACTTACTTTCTTGGCTCAGGCTCATGCTGTTTTTATTTGAATATTGTCATGGTAGTAGCTTGTCTTCCTTCCTTCAAGGCTCTGTATAATCGCTACCTTCTCTCCATTCCTTCAGTATCCACCCAATGCCCAGTTCATGTTTTTAAGTGTCTCTCCTCTTACCTGCTCCATGATGTCACAGATTTTCTTGACTTTCAACAACTCTTTCATCTTCTTGAATTACATTTCTGGGTCTGATGGCAGCCATTCCACTTCTCCATTTTTATTCTAGTGGCTTTAGGAATTTGATTGCTAGCAACTGCAGAATCACCCTCCCCAGCATCTTAAGTCATTGCAACTCTGTAAGAGACAGTTTTGTCTTTTCCACTTCACCACCATCCTTACTGCCTAAAATTTTCTAACTCAATACGACTCTGCCTTATCTGCATTTCATCTCTCCAGTTAGCAGCTACAAATCATGTCCAGTTCCACCATCAATCAAATCCAAACAATCTCACTGTTCCCACTGTTTTCACCAGTCCTCCTTCATTACACACCGTCATTTCCCCTCAAATCGACTGTGATCATCTTCTATCACACTAACCACCTTCGTTCTCAAAAATGGACCGTTATGACCTGATTTTCTCTTCTTTTAGCACTGTCTTTTTCCTTTTCTTTTCAAAAAGTACCCCATTTTGGATTCATGGAATATGATTCATAAGATACCGAGTAAGTTTCAATCAGCAATAAATACATAAAGATGTATTTTATGATGGGATTCCTAGTACCAATTATTCTGACTGAGTGAGAAATGTCTGTGTACAGCCAAAGATGATGAGAAGTCAGGTGGAGAAGAAAAGTAAAAGTATTTGTGGGATTGCCTTTCCCCCATTGTGTCCACCCATCCCATGAGGTCTGCAGGAGAAGCATATTAAATGCCCCATTGATTAGAATGTCCTCTAGCAGGATCCAGGAAGAGAACCCTTTTTGTCAGGGCACCTGCCCTATGGAATATCATCCCCCTTGAGATCAGACTAGCCCCAACTCTGTAGGTCTTTCTTGAGGCCTGAAGACATGACTTGTTCCTGTTCACAGGATCAGAATATTAGATAGAGCCTGGGAAGTGGTCATATTGATGGTTTATTTATTTAACGGATTGATATCACCCACCCCATAATTCTGAGTAGCATCAAAGGGTGTCTGTTGTTGGGTGTCTGTTGTTCAAGTGTGGCTGTTCATTGCATATTGATTTTGTGTGCTTTGTTATTTCTTTGTTAGCCATCCAGAGTCACTTTGATGAGATGGGCACCATATAAATTGTGTAAATAATTAAATGCAGGGGAAGAAGTCAGCGCAAAATTACGGTAAATGTATGTCTGCCTCAATACAATGAGCAATCAGATTTCAAAGAAAAAACTGAAGGTGAAAGCTGGGGTGCTCATCTTGTGGGACTTCCTTTATCCAAAGATCTAGGCATTAAATCAGGGTGGAACCGGTTTCTTCCAAGTGAATGGATTCTGATCATGAAGTGACATTTCAGCCTCTAAATCTCCACCAAAGGAACAAACTATTGATTGAGATAGTATGTCAGATTATGAAGTCAAACTGTTATGGAATTATCCTCTCTTTAAGATTACAATTAGGAGGAGCACCATTGAGTGCCTTTTTATCAAAAAAAGTAAACATTGTCTAGTTGTATTGATTACTTGACCCTTTTGCTTACTCTGCCTTTTGCTCAACTTTCTTGAACTTTTTTGTGAATTGTTTTATATATTCTTGAGTTTAGCCAGATCTCTTTCTCATATTGCTTCTGAATATGCAAATAACATATCCCACCTATATTTCATTTTCCTCCGAATTTTTAATATTCTACCCAATCTCAGTTTTGTAGTGTACACTCCTTTGTCAGGGTCCTATTGTGCATTTGACTGAATGCAGGTTCTCCATAAGCATGGATGCCATAATGCAGGAATTAGTTTTTCAGGTGCCATACAACTATTTTAGCTAGTTCCCCCTAATTACCAATTTATTTAAACAATATTTGTTGTTTCAATATCTCTACCATTGTCTCCCACCCGCCAGATTTCCTTTTCTGGGCCTATGCATGAGGTAAAAACCTCATTTGGTTGTTATTTTATTTTGAAAAATGGATTTCACCTTCAGGCAGATGAAGGGAATCTGGAAACAATGACTGAATCACGAATTGATGTGGGAATGGTAATCATAGCCTGAAAAGTTGAGAACCAAGCTACAACAACCTGGATCTTTTTCTGAATATTTTACTTTGTCCTTCCCCATCTCATATTTCCTTGTCCTATCTCTTCGCACTTTCCCCCTTAGGAAGCCAATTTTGCTGCTCTATTTCAAAGTA
Organism: Pseudoxenodon macrops; assembly: GCA_032467955.1. NCBI lineage: Eukaryota > Metazoa > Chordata > Lepidosauria > Squamata > Pseudoxenodontidae > Pseudoxenodon > Pseudoxenodon macrops. The sequence continues at coordinate 16,687 of JANHFT010006392.1, forward strand.
TATATAGATTAAATAACTGATGTCAAATAATTGCTCAATTTGAAGAGAAATTGATATCTTTTGTATAGCTTTACAAATGGTTTTTTATTTCTTCTACTATTCTTTGGTAGAGGGCAGCTTCTTCATGACTCACAAGTTGTTCCAAGTTTCTGACATAGAAATGATTAATAGGCACAAATGGTGCCAAGAAATTGTACAGATTGCAATACTTACGGATGTGAATCATTTCTGTGAAAGGCTGCAGAGAAACATTCATGATAATGAAACAGTGCGTGTTATGGGGAAAGCATCCTCAACTCTCATTACTTCTAAGGAAACTAACGTTTGGTTATCATATTATTCTTAGTGGATTTTGGGTAGCTGTCTGATCTGCAATATAAATTTCATTTATTATAATGGTTGAAATAACCACCAAGGATTGTAAAGAATTCCTTCCTGACTTACTACTCTAATTTTCTTTTAACTTTTTTTTCCTCTTGAAATTTAATAATCATTATGGTTTTTTTTCTTGGACCATTTCTTAAAATGAGTTCATCAAACCAATATAGCCAAAACATGAATGAAAGCTTTTGGTAGAACATTTTGTTAAAACAAAATAAGGACTGTCAAGATTCACAAAAATGTATTGAAGACTTAAAAAAAAACCTTGACAGCAAATAATGCAAAGTAATCTCCATCTTATAACTAAGTCTTCTTACCAAATTTAATCAGTATAGATGCATGTTATTCATGTTGTTTTTTAATCTGATTATTTCTCCCTTAAAATGAGCTAGAAAAATGTTGAAAGTTTTAAAAAAAGGGAGACATTACGTGTGTGAAATAAATCCACAGTTTTCCTTTCAAAGGCAGTTGAGGTGATGTGCAAAAATTAAAATGCATTGAAGCCCATTGAAGTATGGAACTGACTAACATTGATCTTAAAATATTTCTAAAGGTAGAAACTGCATACAAAATCCGCACCCATATTTTGGAGATAGTTTTATGAAATTATATTTTGGAGAGTTGCATATAAGAAAGCATATACAGTATGCCAGTTTGGTGTATTGGGTTTGATGTACCAGGCTAAACCTATTTGGTGTACCAGGCTAAAAACTGGGAGATTGTAAGTTCTAGCACTGCGTTAGACACAAAGTAAGCTGGTTAATTTTGAGTTAGACATTCTTTCTCAGCCCTAGGAAGGAGACAAGGGCAAATCACTTCTAAAAATGTCCAAGGTATCCTCTCTCTATCTGAATAATTACATTTTTTTCTTGCTTTTATTTTCTGTTAACTCAAGACTGTATACTTACCTAGTGATTTAAGTGTATATACACAGTATATATGGCTTTTCATATACAGCATCAGGAGAAACTATACATTTACCTGTTAGGGAAAGAACATGGAAGGCATCCAATATATATGTACCTTTAATAGAAGATAGTTCATAGAAATTTGATAGAAGACCAAACTGGTTGAATTTATTCTGATTCACACATCCCTAGGAAAAATTAAAACCAACATATTCATTAATGTCTTTTATTTTAATAACGTATTTTGGGATTATGTAAAGATTATTTGACATAGGAAGGGCTTCTTGTCATAGGGAAAGCTGGATCCAACTTTGGATGTCCTGATTCAAGCCTGCTGGAAACTCCCAAGCTTCTTATCTCACTGAAAATTAGATATTGTAGCAGACAAAAGAATCAGATTGTATGATGTGTTATAAAAGGATCAAGCAAGGTTTTAGTTTGTTCATATCCAAATCTCTCTCAGTTCACAGATAATGGCCTCCCCTATCAACATAGGGAAAATACACATCAGCCTGGATCTGGCAAGACATAATAGAAACAATGGAGTAAAACAAGAAAGGGGAAAGGAAATTATAGGAAAAGAAGGGAAGGGAAAGGAAAGGAAAAGGAATGAAAGGACTACTCTCCTGCAGGATTCTGGATGAAATTTTCTGCCTTCCATCTCCTTTGGGTGGACAGTAGAATTTTTCTGCCCATGGTTAATGCATAACATGTATCTTTGCTATTCTTGATTTCCTATGTCTAAATCCATAATTCTTCAAAATTGTTGCATTCACATACCATTTTAGCAGGCATGCAAATTACTGTCATATTCAAGGTGAAGCTGTTCAAAAGGAACAGCTTTCATTTTCAATGTTTCCAGCATTATCTTGACAATGGCTTTCTTCTCTTTTGCTTGTTTGCCCTTGTCCTTACAAAGGACATTTTGCACGACATTCATTGTTCTATTTATCAAAACATAATATAATCACTTTTGAATGTCTTTAAAAGGCTTTTGCTTTAAAAATGTATTAGGACACCGGTACATATAATACTTAGGATAGAACTGATGAAATTAATGGATCTTAAATAGAAACTTGTGCATCCCATTTTTATAGATAACAAAATCCTTTGATCTCCCAGAGATTATATAATGGCCACATGACAGATGGCAGAGACGCCTATTTTGAAGGGGAACATTTCAACTTAACTCTCCATTAAAACTTATAAAACTGTTATCTCTGGGACACTGGAGATCATATTTGCAGGGCAGAAAAAAAGAGATACATCTCTTCCTTCATGTTATCACAACCAATTGGGAATAAAAGTAGATATAGTAGTCTCCTGACTAACATACTCCTTTGTTGGGACATATTAAGAGAGTGGGGTGGTTTGGAATTCTGTGATTTCCAAGCTTCCCTCAATTTGCCCCTTAAACTATTCCTTTCTGATTTCTCATTGGAATCTTGATGCTAGACAGCCAAGTTCTTGGAGAGTTCCATAGTGGGGAAAGCAGAAAGCTATCCAATGGCTATAATCCTCCAAAAGTATATTATCCAGTAGATTTCTCCCTCTGAAGATGGAACTTTTGACATTATTTGAAAATGGGACAGTAAATGCATTCTATGAACCTTGAAACAGATCATCTTAAAGAATACTTAGATGCAACTAGGATGTAACCAGGATGCATAGGTTTGCAAACAAAATATCAAAAGATCTGATTTCTGCTCCAGCACAAACTAAAGCAGTTTCTTCTCCAGAGTCCTAGTACTGCATGTCTGGGTGAGCTCCCGTCACTCGCTTAAACTTCTGTCCTAACAGTTCAAAAGCATGTTCTATGTGAGTAGATAAAATAGGTATCACTTAGGTGGGGGGATGAGCTGGTACTCAGTGCAGGCTGTCAGATTCCTGCCTTCTAAACCTTCCCAGTTGTGCTGTTCATTTGTGAGGGATCTCTGGGGAGGGAGGGGCCCTTGAATGACACTGCAGGAAGAGCGACTTGTCTTTCTTTCTGGTGCAAAGCCAACTCTCCCTCTTATGGGACACCATGGGAAGCGCATGAGTGTTTTCTACAACAGGGCTGGTACTTTGGCAGCCAAACTACTACTCTGCAATTGCATTGTAGTCTCCTGGATAATGTAACAATGCAACAACAACAACAACAACCAGATGAGCTAATTCTAATTTATTCTAAGGCTATATTAACATAAGCACACAAGTTTGAAAGTATAAATATCTCACTGTCATTTTTAACAGTCTAATTAATTAAGGTGTGTCTTTCCTAAGTAAGGGCAGGTGGTCTCCTGCCTCTCTTGTCTGATAATAAAAACAGTAGCAGTGAACAAACACACTCACAGAAATCCTGTGAATTCTGATACCTTTTGAGCCAGCTGATCCTATCCATGGAGTCTTGCCACCCTTCCCTTCCTGCAAAATAGAAAAAGAATAAAAAAAGCTGTATGTTTCCCTTCTTCAGCTTTTCTTCCCTTTTTGTGTTTTATAGGCTTGCAAAACACAAACTTTTTTTAAACAAGAAATTAGTCAGTGATTCCAAAGAAGGATATAAGGATAATTGGCACTATCACAAATTATTTTATACTACCGTAGTTTTCTCAGCCTTACTAGATAGACTAAACAGGGAACATGACCAGATGTAACGGTATGTGAGAATCATCTTGAGAGACGCAAGGAAGAGATGTTGCAGAATGTCTTCTGCTGACTTCTGCTAGTGAGACACCAAGTCCTCTGAATTGAATGAGTCACCTGAGACACGCTTGTTCAAGGCTGAAATGGCTTTGAGTGGGACAATGATACTATTATGAATGAATCACAAACTGGAACCTGCATTGTCTTTATCGGGAGGCTCTGGCTTGATACTTACAGCTTTCATGTCATATAGTGGAACAAATGTCTTACCCCCCTCCTTTGTTCTCTTGTTTGAAAAGCAAGTGGCAGCAAGGCATACTGAGAACAAATTGCATAGCAATGGGGCATCTGTTGGGATTCAGAAAGGCATTAAATATTTATCCCTTCCTCCGGGCTGGTGGATGTAAGGAGGCTATGTACAATAGAAGGAATGTGACAAATTGGACATAGTTGGGGAAAAACATAGTATAATCAGCAGAGATATATTTATATTTAATTTCTTTTTTTTTGTATTTAACTGTTTTAACTGTTAATTGTTTTGATTATTGTTTGCTGCCCAGAGTCAGTGTTTTGAGATGGGCGCCTATACAAATTGAATGAATGGATGGATGGATGAAGGAACAGATGGATGATGAATGAATGAAAGAAATCAACAGAAAGAAAGAAAGAGAAGAAATACAGCTTTTGTTAAATGGAAGACAGGTAGAAAACTCAAGTGAGATATCAGGCATCAAGCTTGTCTGCTTTCAGCCAAATTCTCTGACAGGACGGCAAGGGCTGTTATTTAGAAATAACTATATTTGTTCTATTTTTAGGGAAAGGAATTATGTACATCGCAGAGCTGAGAAAATATGTTCTATAATTTAAAAAGTTAGGATTCCATACAGACATTCAAAAAAAATCATTATCTTTCATAAATTATAAATGCTGACAGAGACAGTCACAAGCCAGGGTTGTGGCTTGTAAAAAAAAAAAGTAATAAAAAATAGCAGTATGTTTAGGAGAGTCTCAGTGTTTGCAGATGTATAACACTTTAAAAGGTGGGGAGATGTCACCTTACCGCTCTCCAACATTCCAGTGAGAGTTCGGTAGATATAGCGTTAAATATTGATTCAAAAAAGAAAAAAATGTATGGGACACATTCTTCCATTAGAATGTGACTTTGTTGTACCCAGGGATGCAAAAGAAAACTGTAATTTGCAGTTTTCAAATCAAAACACTGTGATTAATGAAGCTACAATCTAGACAGGGATATAATTCATGGAATCCGTTAGTAACTCTACCGAAATGGTTTTATGGATCAAAAATTGCATACAAAAATATGAAGACAAAAGAATAGGATTAGTTCAACACAAAGCTTTTTCCCCACAATTCCTAATATCAAATAGTAAGAAAGAACTTTTCTAAAGGTTTGTGATTGTAAAGGATTCTACCTCCTCCCATTCCCTCATCCTTAAAAAAAAAATCTGTATATATGCAGGATCAGTCTGTGGGACCTGTCATTTCTAAACAAAAAGATATAATCATGAGGATCACGTTGTTTTTTATGGAGTCTGCACTAGTTACTTTGCCTCTGTGGCCACTCTGAAAGATGCAGCTTCAGTTACAGATCCTTGAATAGCACTAACAAAAGAATTCACTTCTCAATTACCCTTTAAAAATCTTTACCTTGTTCTCTCTTGGTGTACATATCAGAGAATTGAATCAATAAAAAATGTAAAAGAGAGAACAGTGCAAATAAAAGCCCTTAATATGCAAAGCCCTTTGCTTTCTTTGATTGCACTGCTAGAAATGTATTTTTGTTAAGAGCTTTTCTTGGAAGACTGCTAGGCTTTTCCTGCAGGAAAGCCAAAAGCATCTATACTCATATACAAACGACTAATTCCCTAATGAGCTGTGGGGATAATACCTTGCTAAATATTTTCCCAACAGACCAAAAAGAGATGCTGATAGCAGAAGAAATGAACATTCCCTGTTTAATGGAAAAGAAAAGGAAAAAGGCAGCACTGGGGGAAAATATGTAGAAAGGCATTTTGCAAACAGTATAATTAGATATAGGGTTGTTACTGGGCATGATAGCTATAAAAATCAGGTAGACAGCATATCCAGTCCAGAACCAGTGAGATGCAAACAGGTCCATTAACATAAATGCCATGGAAACATAAGACATAATCCATAAGACATAATCCATTGACAAGTTAATGAGTCATAACAAATCAATGCTTTTTTATCTAAATTGACTATGTTTCCAATATCCAATTACTCTTTTGATTAAAATTAGGTGCATTTATAAATGGCTGCATCTACATTGCTAACTGTGCATGTTCCTTCTGTAACAAATTGGTGATATGGGAGGGACAGCTGTAAGCTCATAACCATTTCAATCACTCTCATGTATGGGACACTGATTGTGAAGAGCACTATAAACTGTATTAATGTCTTTGAGATATTTTGGGGGCAGGGGAAAATTATTTTGTAAGTACACCAAAATTGAATTTGTGTCTGCAGAGCATATAGGAGTTGGGGGATTTAGGAAGTTGTGGATGATAAGAGGTGGCGTGTTTGAGTGGATGCTCAAACATACCACCTCTTATCAGCTATGCTAGGAGTTGGAAGCTGTGCTGTGATATCTCATGGATATAAAGCCTGAAGAAGCACAGTGCCACTGTGACAGTCCCTGGGATGATCAGAGATGCAGAACTGTAGAACAGCTGGGATGAGAACAAGAGCTATCCAGGTCTGTCGGTCTGAACCTTTTGATGGTGGCAGGAGCAGCAGTGGATTCTTCCAATGAAGTGGGCTTATAGCCATGCTGCTTATCAGTTGTATGGCAAAAACTGAGACTCCACTGCTCAGCTATTGGAGATCATGAGACAATATGGTAGCAACAGTCAATTTGGTGCTTCTTCTCCAGATAGCAGAAGAAACAGTAGCAGTGAGGTCTGTGATATAAACCAACTTCTGGACTGCAGTGACATGGTGTAGGAGACTGGATGAGGTCTGATTTGGCTTTATGTTGGTCACTGATCTCCTGCTTTCTCTGGGGAAAAAATATAGTTGGTGTCGATGGCAACACAAAAGATTTCTCTCAAGGTCCTGGCTTTATGAGTGCTCAGATTTCTCCTTCTACCTACTCCTATTTAACATCTACATGAAGCTGCTGGATGAGATTAGTATGTTAATGACCCTCAGCTGTATCTCTGCCGTGGGCAAACTAAATGATGCTATCAAGTGCTTATTACCACCTATAAAGACCTACATGGGGTGGAGGCAGGCTATTTGCAGGACTGCCTGTTTGTTTCTCAATTGTTTCTCCTTCCCACATTAGAGACAGCAGAGAGGACATGCTCAGGGTTCCTTCCATTAAATAATGGAGTCAGGAATCATGCCTTTTCTGTTGCACCACCTACCACGTAGTAAATACTCTACGATCCTGATAGCATCTCATGAGAACCAAGGATATGACTGTTCCTGCAGTTTGGGCTAGGGTGGCTTCATGAAATCAAAAACAGAAAAAGCAACATAATATAAAAAGCCCAATAAGTATAAGGGAGCAGTGCAAAAAAGTTGTACTGTAATCTGCAATTCCTACACTGCAAAAACATATGGACTACACAACTTAACCAGGGCAAAGCAATAGATGCAATTTACATAGACTTCTGTAAAGCTTTTGATTCATTGGTACATGACAAACTACTTCTAAAACTAAACTCTTATGGTATTTCCGGATCCCTGCATAAGTGGATAGCTGTGTTCTTGCTCAACAGGCAAAGTGGTCAAAATAGGGAGCACTCTATCAAACCCTGCACCTATTAAAAGCAGTATCACCCAAGGCAGCATTTTAGGACCCACACTCTCTATACTTTACATAAATGACCTTTGAGATAATATTATAAGCAACTGCATTCTCTTCACTGATAATGTAAAACTATTTAACACCACCGACAATGCTGCTGCCCTACAAAAAGACGTTGACTATGTGTCAGAATGGTCAAACAATTGGCAACTCCAAATCTCAACCAACAAATGCTCTGTCTTACACAATGGGAAAAAAATCAGAACACAAAATACAAGCTGGGTGGATACAACCTCATAAATGACCCTCATTCTGTCAAGGACCTTGGAATACTCATCTCTAATGATCTAAGTGCCATAGCTCACTGTAACAACATTGCCAAAAAGGCATTAAGAGTTGTTAACCTAATCTTGCATAGCTTCTTTTCTGGTAATACTGTACTGCTAACTAGAGCATACAAAACATTTGCTAGACCAATACTCAAATACAGCAAATCTGTCTGGAACCCGCACTGTATATCGGACATTAATACAATTGAGTGATTCCAGAGATATTTCACACGAAGAGTCCTCCACTCCTCTGCTTGCAACAGAATACCTTATGACACCAGGCTTGAAATGTTGGGCTTAGAAAACTTAGAACTATGCCACCTTCGGTCTGACCTAAGCATAGTACACAAAATTATCTGCTACAACATCCTACTTGTCAATGACTACTTCAGCTTCAACCGCAACAACACACGAGTACACAATAGATGCAAACTTAAGGTAAACCGCTCGAAACTCATTTGCAGAAAATACGACTTCAGCAAAAGAGTGGTCAATGTCTGGAATGCACTACCTGACTCTGTGGTTTCATCCTCAAACCCACATACTGTTGACCTCAACCCATTTGTAAGAGGTCTGTAAGGGGACGTGGATAAGTGCACCAGTGTGCCTACTGTCCCTGTCCTACTGTCCGCCATTTATTCGTATCCATTTCCTTTATTCATAATCATGTTTATACTTATATCTTATACCTTATACATGCTGCACAAATAAATAAATAAGTAAGTAAGGAAATTCTTAATTTGAAAAAAATGATTAAAAAAATACAATAGTAATGAATCAGAGGTTTATTTCTAACTAGTAAAGCACTCTAATACAAAGCATTCTTTACCAGATACATGAAATTCCACTTTCCGGCCAAGCAGCTAAATATAAATAGAACTACTTCAGTGTTCTGTTCCTGTTCTATTCCTTTATACTTAGAAATAAAAAAGTGCCTAATTATACTGAATGGCATTCTTTCTCTCCTCTTTCTTTCTCACTTTAGTTAAACATCTGGCTGGTCAAATTTGTTCTCCCTCAGTTTTCCCGTGGAGACTACCTGTACCTCCTTTGCTTCAGACTGTGCTCTCCTCCACTTCAGATGTCTTACCCAAGGTATCTCACAAGCAGCAAAGACTTTCAGCAATGCCAAATTTGATCCACCCGTAACAGGAGCTGCAGCCTTCATTGCTTTTTCCTAAAACAGTGAGCTTCAACATCCAAAGAATGAATCCTTGTGATTTGCAGCCATTAAACCTCCTGCTTTTCTTCTAAATGTTTCTCCTCCTCCTCCTAGGTTCCTCTTTTGAAGACTTCATCTTTGCCAGTTCAGCACCTACCTTTTCCTTCACTTGTTCCAATGAAACTAAGTTACCTCCTTCTGCTTCTACCAATCTTGTAACCAGAACAGATAGTCTTGTTTTGAGTCTCTTAGTAACTATGTGTGAGGATGCTAGAAGTTCATGAGTGAGAACAGTCTGCTACACAATCTTTGCTAATACACAGATACCATATGCCTCTCTTTAATAAACAAAAAAATAAATGTTATTTTGAGTGTATATGATGCTAATTCACAATATGATGAGTCTACCTGTGGAAACTGGTGAGCCACCTTGTGGATTGTTTAAATGGAAGTTTCCCATATACATGGGAAACTATATGGGTTAGATGATCTTTATGCTCTCTTACAACTCTACAACTTTATAATTTTTAAATATTACAAAATCTGTACTTTTTTATCCCTCAACTCTCTCCCATTTGTGATTACCATTTACACTGCTGCTTTATCCCTGGAGAATGTCAAGCTCTTCAGAAGTTAACTTAAACTGCACTAGCTCCTGAAATAGGACTATAAGAGCAAGCTGGAGAAGGGAATCTATGAACAAACATGGGTATCTTGTGAGGCAGGACCAATCCCTGAAAGGAAATTGCAGGCACAGGGAAAACTATCCATACTACAGCCATCCAATAACACTTGATTTCTTTGAAGTTAGGAAAGACCAGAAGCAGAAAAATGTTAGGTACTGTGTGGGTCCAAATCTAGTGTGGGCACCAGGCTACTACAGTTATCAATCCAAAGCAATATGGATGGAAATTCTGCATCAGCTTTAAAAAAAAGAAAAGAAAAGCCAGGAGCAGCACAGGAAATGCCCAGCTAAGCAGAAATGCCCATAGAGTTGCTAGGTGACAAATTGGATCGATGTGACATGTGATTCCTCTCCTTTGTCAACAGAATTCTTTCCAGAAAAGGAACCCTAAAGCCATCAAAACTGTCCTTCAGTTTTATGAATTGTACATTGAAAACATAACATGGTGTTATGTTAATTTATTGTTAATCAGAAATCAAAACCATTTTGTTTAAATCCAAAGGAATAGGGAGAGGTCTACATGCCATCATACAGATGTACTGGCAGTAGTAAAAAATCTGTACAAATTTTGGGGCATTTCATGGCTTGTACTCTTGTCACTTAAAATGTAATAACTCCCCTTCCTCATCTCATTCCTTTATTATTTCTATCATGCTAGAGGTCATTCCAAGTAGTTAAAATACAAGTTGGAGTATTCAAAAGGAAAATGAGCTTTGGGTAGATTTGCTTGCTCAGTGAAATACAATCAAGTTATCATGAGCAATGTTTGGTGGTTTTTTGATTTTTTTTACTGACTCCAAAATGCTCTTTCTACTTCAGTCTTTGGTTTATGTCCTTGCAATCTCTTTGGACTAGTGCTGTGCATCATGAAAAAAATATCCCTTCTGGAAATTATGCTGCAACATCCAAAACATATTTTGTCAGGGACTGGATTCTTGTTTACCCCAAACCCCATTGACCTTTCTAAGAAGACCAAAGTGACTCCAGTAAAAGACAGAGAAAATGCTCATAGGTTGTGAGAACAGGTCAAATTCAGAATGAAAATGATGAAAGAGATAGATAGACAGACAGAAAGAAAGACATATGTAGTGCCTGGGCATCAATGCAAATTCCAGGCTTTCTATAAAGCTGCTAAACGGGTTTTTTGCATGCACAAAATGATTGTCCTTCACCTTTGATCAGCTTCAAAGAAGGAAGGATGTATTTACAGTATCGACAGAATTGTCTTAATTGTCCAACAAAGATAATTAGAGCTGTAATGGAGGCTTTTATTAATACTAATGGGGCACTTCAAAGTGCTTGTAAACAATACAATAAAAAGCAGAAAAACAACAAAGCCAATTCAAACTGTAAATGCCTCCCCCAATTATATTTTATATCCTATTTTGTTTTCCAATGATTGCATCCCTTGTATATCATTTCCCCCCCAGAATAGCTTCTTAAATCTTGTAAGAATAAACCTGAGATTTTACTGGCCCTAACCCTGCTTGCCTTTGCAGACCTGGTTAATTCCTGAAGTACTCTGTCTATTTTCTGGATATTCTGCTATTGGTGATTCTCTCATTCTGTTTTATTGCTGTTTGCTACCTGGAGACATGTTTTGTGTATTGGGCAATCATCTAAATCCAATAACTAAATAAATTTTGCAGCCATTCAATCCTTTGCTTCTAGCTCTAAAGCAAAGTCAGAGTGTTTTAAAAGGCCACTTGAATGAATGAATGAAGTTGAGTGAGTGAGTGGGTTGATGGACGGATTGATAGAGAAAAAGGATCATCTTGACAGAGATATGTAGGCCCAATTGCCTAGGCAAAAAGGACTGTAACATTTTTCAAGTCCAGACTCCATAACATGATAACATTTGGAAGACGCTCAGGCAGACATTTCCTAATTGACTATATATAAAACTATAAGAAAGAGAGAGGTCTGTCTAGTGGGAAAGATAGATAAATAGATACCTAGATAGATTCAGTGGTGGACTCTTGGGGGTTCGGCAGGGTTCAGGCGATCCTCTACCAAGGATTGTTGGGATTCAGCGAACCCCTAAACGCCAACCCTGGCTAGCCACGCCCACCCCACCCCACCCGTCCCAGGAATCTCCACGTGGCCCATTCATCATTCCAGGTAAGTGCAGGGGCCA
>JANHFT010006392.1:35191-51971 GCA_032467955.1 Pseudoxenodon macrops
CATTCCATTCTATTCTCTGTCCCAGCACTGTGAGGTTCAAGTTGCTCTAACTGTGTTATCTTTGAAACTTGCTTTGAGGCCCTGGATTTTTCCTGGTCCCTAGATTAGAAAGTCTCTTCCCTGTGGTAATTTATTGATATACTACTCTCCAGGTTATTGCCTTCTTCTGTTGGTATTGTATTGACTAGCACACTGATGATGTTACCTAATTTGGGTAATGAAACTTCTGCAAGAAAACAAGCAAGCTCAGAGAGCACCAAGGACCCCTCTTGACTATTTTTATTTTGTACAACATTGTGAGTGAAGCAGCTGATTTGATTTCTAAAACAATAAATCATAATTTTGACTTTGAAGAATTATGTATTTTTTATTTATTTTACAAGACTTCTAAGCTGTTCCAGTCAAAACCAGTTCTGAGGAGTGTACAATTCCCATCTTCATATATTCAGATGAAATCATACACTGCTAGTTAGAATTATACGAAAAAATATATGACTGAATAAAAAGTAGGTTTCTCTCCCAGTGTTGCATTTAAATGTATTTATTAATAGTTGTTTTGTTTCTCTTAACTAGCTGAGCAAAGTATCATAAAAACACATTCTTGTAAACTCCATCTTCTTTATTGTAAGCAGCTAGAAAAAGTGTAACTAATAGGGTGAATGAAAATTTTAAAAAAACCTATTTTGATACAAGATGAAGTTGGAACTATCTGGTGACAATCAGATCTTTTTTATCGACTCGTGCAAGGAACCTGCAGAGTCGCAGGCTAATCCTTACGGAGCACGAATAGTATGAGCCTAGTCAATATTGCTTGAGGTGAAGAAAGATAAAGCCAGTCTGGAAAGGTCAACAGAGCTCATAAAATTTCAAAAGCACTACAGTATATTTCTTCTTGCAACCACAGCCATTCAATTAAACCAGCAATGGAGGGCAAAAGGAGGAGAAATAATGGGTCAAATTCTTCTTAGCAGTTAGAAGACTGTAAATCTGGAGTGACTTTCATAAGCGCTGAGGAGTACTTCCAGATTAATTCTGACAAAATGGATTCCAATTTGATGTATGGTTTCTGTTAATAGAATACTTAGTGCCAGCAATAAGAATATAAGGGGTATGGTAATGAACTCTGAATCACCACCTTACCTGTTCATATTTCATTGGAAGTGTTCAGAACCTGGAAGGAGTTGCATGAAAAGAAAGTGCTGTAGAAGTGTGACACTAAATGCAGAAAAGAAAACATTAGATGTGCTAATTTATAGCTAAAAGTTTCAACCATCTATGTTAATGTCAACTGGTGGCATGTGGTCTAAATACATTGTAGCAAGTTTTACTGACATTGATCCAAGGATGTCTTAATTCAGAGATAGTTCTTTGTTCATCCAGATGTTGGTTGCTCTAAAGTTCCTCTGAATACAGAGCAAAAGACTCAGAGATTGGAAAAGAGATTTTATCTTGATTGCTTAATAGCTCCTACCAAAGAACTGTAGGAGGCTGAATGAAACTAAAGTAGTATCATGGAATAACACGGTAATCACTGGATAGTAGCTTGTGAAAAAGAAATCAAGGGAAGTCTCCAGTTTTTACATCTTCATTTTACTAGCTTACCTTTTGGAAATACATGTAATCAGATTAGGCTCATTAATATTTTACATACCTCTGGAAATCCATGTTAATTATGGCAATTACGATATATAGGAATGCAGCCATTTTACTGTGTGAATAAAGGAATGAGTGAAAAGGTTGAAATAGACTGAAGTAAGACCAGCATTAAGCTTGGGATAGGCTCAGATCAAGCAAGCACAAAGATGATGAACAGGGTACAATGGGATACAGAAACCACTAGTATGTAATGTCAACAGTCCTATTGAGACCTAAACCTACTGAAACCAATATATACCATCTGAAAAGCAAAGGGAACCAACCAACCAACCACATATAAGACAGCCCATATAGTTGCAGCATAATCCTATTATAGCAGGCCAGCTGTAGTTCAATTGGACTGGGGAATATAAACCACGATCCACCTCTAAATGTGGAAAAAGAATGGTTCTTTCCATGCTAGTAAGAGCATATATTACAAATCAATAAACAAAAAATGGACAATAAGAAAACACCTTGAAGTATACAAACTAGTTCATTCATTTTTAACAGCTATCTTGTGCGAATATAAATGTGGATCAGCAAAGACATCTTAAATATATCCTCCCGTAAGAATAAGCAAGAACAGAGAACATCAATATTGCATTTGTACTCAATTGCCTTTTATATTAAATTTAAAAAAAAATGTATTCTGTGGTGATAAAATATCCTATATCATACAGCATTTGTCTGATAAAGAGCCATCCTAATTTAGCACTGGAATCAGATATATTTATCTGGTCCAGTATTTCTATTTTTGTAAGAAATTAAGAATTGTTAGTGTTCAATAGAACAATATACTTATTCTACAACAGGCCAAGAAAAACCACAGCTTAACTACATCACCAATGATTCCCCCTGCCACAAAATATATCATTCATACCATCAGTTCATATCCTCTTTTATAATAAAGGATGTTTCATAGACTTTGAACTTTCTATTTAAATCTTCTGCTTCATATTCCATTTCTACTTCAAAAGTCCTCACAATCCCATCGTGCACACATCATCCCTAAATAGTCCATTTTTGTAAACTCTAGTTCAGATGGAATTTCATATAGTTTTCAAAAATTCATGTGGCTTTGTTTCTGGTGATTTTAGATACTTGACATATTTGTTACCTGAGTGCACCACATTATTTTTTATTTCTGGGTGGATGTCGATATAAAACAATACAAATTTGGCTTCGTAAACTAATCCTAAAGTCAACATTCTTCTTTTAGTAATATACTGTATATTCTCCTAATGTTTGAAAGCTTACAACTCGAGACAAATTGTCACTTAAGCTTAGATGAGCAACCAAAATTCTCATAAGGCCCCATGAGTGAGCAGTGTTAATAATAGTTCCCTAATTATTGTGAAACCTAAAAATAGCTCCAATTTTATTTTAAAGAATTGTGTTTGCCCATTGAATCTAAAATCTAAAACTGACTATATGAAGGTGAAATGCTACAGTATATCCAAAGTTATTTTTTCCATAGTGAGCATGCAGTTTGTAGTAAGATAAAGAAAAATATCTGAAATTTGACTGCAATTAAAGGCAAACAAAATGAATGTCTTATGGCCTTGACAACATTCTCTCACTTTTACTGTACAATGTGAAAAGGTTTTCAGTCAGAAATATGTAAATGCCAATAATTTCTTAGAGAAGAGTTCACTTTGTACTATAAATTAAGGCTTTCTCCTTTTCTTAGGTGCATACGGTAAGTGATAAAGTGATTTGTTAGGAGAGACATCTTATATCATTAGAAAAACAGCAGATACAATATCTAGTTAAATCATCTGTAGGGAAGTCTGGAGCCTGTTGTATAATTATGGCAGGTTGTTTTGAATATAAGCTAACTGTTATGGGGCCTATTTGTTCAGTTATTTGTCCCCAAAATGGAAAAATACTAATAGGCTAGAAGCTGGGGAGTTACATATCATACAGAAGCAGGGACTTTTTTGGTGTGACAAATTGCATAGAGGCCCATACCAATTTTCTTTGACTAGATGTACTATTGGCAAAAAGACTCCTATCAGAACATATCCAGATCTATAAATATGTAACTAAGTATACAGAGAATAGCATGTTGTTGTTTTTTTTAAAGTTTTTATTAAACATTAAAAAGACAATACATAAAAGAAATTTTACAATCTCTTTCTTTTAACAATATTCACATCAGCCTATATATTTGCATATTACATTTGTCCCACTCTTTTCTTGGTTTTCCCTTGTTATTTGTATATATGATATATATTTACATGCATTTATACTTTCACTACTTATATAATAACATATTCATTACATGCATTTATACTTTCACTACTTATATAATAACATATTCATACCTTAATAATTATTTCTATTCTTATACATGTGGTTCTACTATATATATGTGCTTATACATTTATATATGTATTTATATTTACATATAGCTTTATACTCTGTTTCAGTCACCTATTAAGTTTATTTACATTATCAGTTATTTATCATTCAGACTCCTTATCCTACTACTGGGTACCTATGTTCTATTTCTTTATTCTATACTTTCTTTTCTCTAGCCATATGTACCAGCATGTTGTTAAATATAAAATCATAGCCAAGGTGATATCAGGTGAAAAGGTGGCACACCTTCCACTTCATAAAACTCCAATGTGTGGCCTCAAGCTATTGTAAAGATTTAGCCTCTGTTGATTCAAGTTCAGCTGAATTGCTTCTGTTACTTTGGGCAAAAACTTAATCTGCTTCGGTTTAACAGGGATAAACGAAACTTAAACAAGACACAATAATGATGGAGAACACTATTTTTAAACTGGTGATGCTGAATTCCTTCCTGAAACACTCTTAACTAGAAAGACTGTTTCTCCAGAATTATTCCCCCCCCCTGAGTGATCTGATAGAAAACCTGAACCCTGCTAGGCAGCTGATCCATGTTCACTATAAGAAAAGGTATTATATTGAGTCAGATCATTGCACTGAAGGGTTGGCACTGCCTGGCAATGATTTGCCATGGTTTTAAACATGGGCCTTGCTCAACAGCCCTCTTTTGAGGTGCCAGGTACTGAATAAGTGACCTTCTATAGGCAAAGCATTGCATAACACTATTGAGCTGTGACTCTTCCTTATGGGTGGAGAGCAGTGAGTACTTTAAAGAGAAAATCTACTTTTTACTATTCCATGAATTGACCACATATGCTTACGGGTTCTGTCTATGTTAGACAGCTATAATTTGGACCCAAGATACTTTCTCTCTTTTAAACATTAGAAGGGGACACAAATATCATATTATTACATTATTTATTGTCTAAAGTGATGAGTGTAGATCTTGTTTGAATTTCCCATATTCCAATTAATTTTGCTTGTCACTTATGCCACTGAATCTAGAACTTGGCAAATCAGTAGAGACTTCAAGAAAACTTTCCTTTCAAACCAACAATGATAGGTAGTCCTTTACTTACAATGACAATTGAGCCCATAATTACAACCATATGTCACGAGGGTAATTAAGATGGCCATTGTATGCCCCCTCTGATTTTTTATGAGCATTTGCAGCAGTTGTTAAGGGAATATGATGGTTATAAAGCAAATGCCACTGTTGTTAAGTGAACCATTGTTTGCTTTCAGATTCTTTTTTACTGGAAACCAGAAGTAAATGATAATTTCTAGCAAAAACAATATTGTAAATTGTGGTCATATGAATGTAGGACACTGCAAACAGTCATAAATGCATGTTGCCAAGTGCCCAAAGTGTAGTCATGTGACTATGGGGGTTGGGCATCCTTCAGAACTTCAAATTTGGGTCCTACTTTTTTTGAGAGGGTGGGGATCTGTTGTAACTTCAGTCTTTACATGACTGGTTGTAAGTCAAGGACTATCTGTATGGTTCAGCCCCAGAATCAAAATTATTTCATAATGATTGGTGTCCATGATGGCGGCCTAATGACGCTTTCATTTTTGTATCCCCAGGACTTAAGAGACCTTCGAAACATCACTTTTTTGTGCCCCAGAGTTCCTTCTTACCATTATTGTTAAAAAAATGATAAAGTGGTTTCTTGCCATTTTGAAATAGGGAATATTTAGAACACACTACTCAGTTGAACTTTCAATCTTTCTCCAAATGTTAATTGTAACTCCAAGCCATTAAAAAGTCCTTCTGGAGATGCTCAAGATATGTAGAACCACATTAGGTTCTGATGTCTCATCAGGAAACTTTCCCCACTTATAAAAGTCAATATAGTTAAATTCTAGAAAGGTAAACTACATTAGTCAGTTGAAGCAAAACAACAACAATAACAAAAAGAGCCATATAGAACCCCAAGACTGAAAAAATACATTGTGCCATACATTTACAGGGGCCAGAGCCAACGTAGATCCAATGAAATAGTTTTGGTGCCATGAAAAATTACAGCATAATAAATTTGTTGGTCTTCAAGATGGAGTAAGACTCAATATTGTTTATGATTCTCTATGTTTTCATGACAGGAAAATATGTAAGACCAAACAGAAAAAGTTAGTGAAGTGGAAGTAAGGAAGAACAGGTTTACAGTTTTTATTTATTGGTGTTCATTTACCCAGAGGTGGTCTCTGTTCATAAATTACAATTGGAAATATTTGTAAGTTCAAGCCTACAACTGGTAAACATAATTATCGGTCAGCATGAACCCACAGATTTATACCCTGCTTCCTTCTCTAAAAGATAAGAAAAAAATACAGTAAAATGATTAAACAATATAACATCTATTAGCTAAAAGTTTACGAAACATCAATATAGTAGTCTAATTCAAAAGAAAAATAATAATTGCTGTCCTCATTGCATCTACAGAATGAACCAAATCTCCCTCCCTCCCACCAGGTACAAGAGCTATAAATAGATAGCTCTTGTACCTGGTGCCAAGAAATATAAGGAAGTTTCTCTTATAATTTTCTTACATTTATATTTATATTTCCCTTACGCTTCCTTCAGAAGTTGCGAGTGCTCCATCACAGGAGGCTTTTAAGAAGAGACTGGACAGCCACTTGTCTAAAATGCTATAGAGTCTCCTATTTGAGCAGGGCGTTGGATTAGAAGACCTCCAAGTCAGGGGTGAAATGCTCCTGGTTCAGTCCGGTTTGGCAGAACCGTTACCAGACATGTGGCCTGGTTCGCTGTACTGGTAAGCTGGCTGGCTAGCCATGTCCCTGAACTGCCCCCCACCTGTCGCCGCTCGCTCACCCTGCCCTGCCAAGCCAAAAACAAGGTGTGTGTGTCCATTTTTGCTTTAGGCAAAAAACGGGGGGTGGTGGTGTAGGCAAAAAATGGGTGGGGTGGAAAGAAAGAAAAGAGAGAGGGGGGAGGGAGGGAAAAAGGAGAGGAAGGAAGGACTGCGAACCTGGCACTAGACGCAGCTTCAGAGGATAATCTAGGGTTGGAAGAGACCTGGAGGTCATCTAGCCCAACCCTGCTCCAGCTGGACATTGTTAAAGTGAGTTTCTGTCTTTTGATTCCCTAGTCACATGACCACACTAAGCCATGCCCATAAGCCATGCCCACAGAACTGGTAGGGAAAAAATACATTTCACCACTGCTCCAAGTTAGCTCGATTATGTACCTGTACATGGCATAAGCCTCACTGTACATCTGTACATTGTAAGCCTTATGTTTGCAAGGCAACCTCTGGTTTACTTGAATTTTTTTCTTCTTCTTGTACCTGTGGCTTACTCTTTTTAACATTAGTAAGAGATGCTGCTTATGACACAAATACAACTAAGTCTAGTCTACCCATTTTCTATATTACTAAAAAGTGTTATGTGAAAACTTCAATTGATTAAAACCATGATGGGAGTGGTATTCAATACTTTCAGCTTCCTTTAGTTATGAACGTGAGATGTAGATGGCTGTAATTTGAAAAATAAGAGAAGTAAAAGGTAAATAACATGAATTAGCAAATGAGTAAAATAAAATAAAACAGATAACGTGTATCTCTGAAACTCAAAAAAAATGTGAAAAGCTGCAATGTATGTGTACGAAAATGGATATTAGGTGGTGGCATTGATGAATACTTGCAGAGAACACAAGGTGTGGCTTTAATTATGAACAAAAAATGTAAAATGTAAATCAGAAAGTATGAATTTGTTTTATATACCATAGAATGTGGTAATTGTTACATGATACACTTCAGTGAATGGTGATAAGGGAAGAACCAGAAACAAGATTTTGGAGAAACTGTATAACACTCTAAATTAATTATTGTACTAGGAAACAAACATGGATGAGTGAGAACAAGACAAGAGAGTACAGAAAAAGTGGTTGGGCAATTAGGAGACCCTAAAATTAATGAGAATGCTGACTGGTGAATACAGAAATTTTGAATATTGGTTTAAGCTTAAACAAAAATACGTTATATATGTATGGGAAATGAATGAATATAAAGGTAAAACCATGACTGATTTGGTTTTTTATGATAAATGGCTGAGGAAAATTAGTATAGGACAGAAGAATGAGGAAAGGTACAGTCAAGACCGAACTCAGGGAAAAAATGGATACAGAAGAGAAAAAAATCAGAATAGAAATGGCTGTCATTAAGTGAAACTATGCCAAAGTATTAGAAAGTAGATTAATCTTGAAAGAGTATAAATAAAAAGGGAATATAAGGGAAATGATTTGAAATCATCATCAGCAAAATAATGGTGTATGATATATAGGTTTAATATATAGGTTGAGATATTCTGAACATACATAGAGAGAACGGTGATTGCAGAACAAACAGATGAAGGAAGAATGCATGTGAGGAAAGAAATGACAGAAAAAACTGATAGTTGGTTGAAATTAATCAGATCCTCAAAAGAGAAGTGATCAGTTTGGAAAACAGAAAGCATTGTGTGGAGCAGTAGTGAGACATGGCAGAAGCAAGTAAGGTTGCAAAGATGGAAACTATGGAAATATATAGGAAGCATGTTCGGCAGAAACTAGATTTAGCTATATTTATTTGTCTTGTCTCATACTTTTAATTTCTTTGCTTAGCTATACTGTATCTTACTCCTTTTTTGTATTTTATATAATGCTGCTTACTCTGAGGGGGATTACTGTGATAAATACATGTATGTATTTCTACCTCATTACTGATATTAACTATTGGTATAGCAATCCTAAAGCCTCTTTGGTATCATTACAAAAGGATATTAATTAAAAGCAAACAAAACATAATATTCTTCTAAGATAGTATCAAAATAGACACCAGAGAAAGAATATATGCAAATATAGTTGCTCCAACTAGTAAACATGAATTAAAAATTTAAAAGCAAATTATCCAAAATGTTGAAGCCTAGAAACACATCATATAATGTAAAATTCATCACTTATTTAAATACAGTGACAATATATCCCTGTCTATATTAATCTATTGAAACACAGAAAATAATCTTGTACAAATGATGCTGTGCCCAGATAACTCTTTAAGTATAATTCAACATCTCTATAATATATTATGTAACAACACGCTGTAAGAAAAGCTACAAAGACTATAGTAATTTCACCCATCTATAAAATTGACATACAGGTAGTCCTCAGTTAACTATCACTCATTTAACAATTGTTTGAAGTGTTGATCAAGAGGTGCTTATGATCATTCCCTGAAGTTCCAGCTATTCCAGCACCCCCAAGCAAAGTCAGTGGGGAAGCCCACAGATCAGGTCACACGTTGCTCCTGTGAATTGCTCCTACTCTTGTTGCAAGGAGCTTGTTCCATGGCATATGAGATCCTGGATCATCCATTCTCCAAAGTGCCCACTCGTTTGCTTGGCTGCACTTGTGTCACTTCTCTCTCTGCTTCCAAATGAAATGACTGCAGTAGTTCGAATAGCTCAGGGCAGAAACTAAAAAGTGTCTCTCCAATCTCACATTGCAAACAAACATCTGTAAAAAAAAATTGATTGAGCTTTTGTATTTTATTTCAGGTACATGATAAAATATTAAACTAACTGCAAGGGCTAGACTTTGAACAGGCAGGGCAGAAAGATCACTGAATTTCTGAAAACTCCTGATAATAGCATGGATATCCAAGAAACAAACACATGAGTTAAAGAACAAATCCATTGAAAGTTGAAGTGCAAATCCCTAGGCTCAACTTATTATATTTTGGGCACCTTATGTCAAAAACCTAGTTATCTGGAGAAATATATAATGTTGGGAAAGGTGGGAAGAAAGAATAAAGGATGTCCAGCAGTAGGGGGGGGATGGATTTGATTATATTTCTGATGGGTACACCATTGGAATATTTGAAGGGCCAGGTTGGGGACAGATAATCTGTATCTGTGCCATTGTCAAATCTTGACACCAATTTAATGGCATATAACTATTAGTCAACAGGAGGAGTATATGCATGTAACTGTATGCAACTGGTTGAAGCTCAGTTATGCTTTTTTCTAACAACCCACTAGGCAGGGGTGGGTTCTAACTTACCTTGCCGGAGGTTCGCTGCCTCCTGCGCATCGTGGGCGTGCCTCGCGTGGGTGTGCCCTGCGCACGCACGCATGTGCAGTAGAAAAAACCCTGAATTTTTTTTTTTAAAGACCAAAAACAAGATGGCGACGTATCTTGTTGGTATGCGCAATTCTGGAAAAAAATCCGGATTTAAAAAAAAAATCCAAAAAAAAAGATGGCGGCGCCCATGGAGCAGCAGAACTGGCTCCGTGACATCACCAGTGGCCTACTACCTACTCGGTAGAACCAGTCCGAACCAGTAGGAACCCACCTCTGCAGCTGGGTTGTGATAACCAATTATTTGCATTCTTTGCCTCACATATTCCTTGCCAATATAGAAATTATGCTTTCTCTAAATTACTATTTGTATGTTTACTTTATTAAATGTTACAATTAAAAAGATAGCAACTGAAAAAAGAAAAGAAAAAAAACACCAGAAAATGTGGAAAAGAAAAAATAGGAAGAAAAATGGGAAAGAAAAAAACAAAGAATATAATAAAAGGAACAAAGAAATGTATAGAAAAATATCTTCCCCCATCACAAGTATAAACAGTAACTGGTCTCCTCTTCTTTACATGCAACAAGTGATCTCTTCTTTCCATATTCTATCCCTAGTTATGAACAAATTCTTAAAGCCTCATCACTTGGTCCTGAGCAGAAAAAGTCCATTAAAGGTTACCAGACATAACAATATATCTATTTTAATCTTGATGAAATAGACCAACTTTATATTCTTTCTTTTTACTTTTAACAATCTTAAGATTTCATCCCATTAAATCCTAAATCTTGATTTCTTTTCATTTTTTCTTTATTTATACTTCTTGCAGACAGCTGCATGACTTTAGAGAGTCACGGCTCTCTAAAAGAATGCAAATGACCAGCTGTCTGCAAGGAGTATAAATCCTTCAATTCCCCACTATTCAGTCAGAGTTGAAGAAGCTTCTTGGATGAGAAGTGAAATGTCTTCAAAGAAAAACCAGAAAGTCCAGTTGTCTCTTGAAAAAGCACCTTTGGGACACTCTGGGTCCATTCTTCACAAATATCCTTCAATGCTTCAAATGTTAAAGTATTTTGCTGTCAAGATCAACAAAGTCCCTATTTCTCTAAATTACTAAACAACTGGAATGGTTCAACTCACCACAGCCAACTTGCTGTGGCCAACTTGCCATGAGACAACTCACTGCAGGACAAATCGACACTTTAAATTAATTATTTAAAATAATCTGAAAATATTAAATTTTTTGTCGTACATATTTCATTTTGTCCCTCCTTTGGCATCCTTTCTTTAATGATTCTATTCCACTAATTCTTCGATATTAATCTAACTCTTGTCCCATGATAAGTTGGCCATGGTGAGTTGTCTCATGGTGAGTTGGCCATGGCAAGTTGGCCACAGCAAGTTGGTTGTGGTGAGCTGGTTGTGGTGAGTTGTTGTAGATTCTTTCCAACTCTGCTAAAGCAAAACAATTTATTCTATGAAACCTACCACTCCCTGTAGCTTGTCTGCACTGTGCATATTGTCTGACAGAAAAAAAGATACACACCTCTCACTTTCCTTCTTTCCTACTGTAGCCTATAAAGATCATAAAAGTTGCAGCCAAATATAATGGCATTGCAAAATACTTCTATTATTACTAGAGGAATATAATAGCATTCAATTTATTAATCCAAAATAGCATTATCCAGAGCATAAACCAATCTTATGTTTTATAATTGGAGACATTTAAATAGTCTAAAATTAAATTCTATTTGGTTCAAGAGATAAGCTGGCTTGAATTTAAAATGAGGTAAAGAAGCCAGCTCTGAATTCTGGTTTCTTGGACTGAACAGAAAAAAAACCTAATATGAGACTTTATATAGAAGTTAATTTCTTCATATGTACTTAATGTCTCAATAACCATTAGCATATTAAGGTAAGAAGTAAATTAAGAATGAAATTATGTACACACACACACTGATTTGCAAGAATGCCTTTGTATTTATGAAATGCCACAGGGATAGTGGAAATATAATAGGGAATCACTTAGGAGTTTATTCACTTTTGTTACCAGCAGTTTATACATGAATGGCTGTGTGTTGCGTTATTTTGAGGGGACAGCACATTTACACTGTTATACAAACTGTATACTCACTACTTTCTTCACTGTTGCCACATGACAATATATACTTAACTATTTACAACATGTGAGGGGTGTACTCATTTCTGGGATATACTGTACATTTTCCCAACGCCTATGGCCATTGTGATGTTAGTTGAGATGGGAGATGTAGGGGGATAGGATGATGGGATATGTAATGATAATCCAAAACTATAGGACCAGACTGAAGAAGATTGCTCTAAATTAATTTTTTACTTGCAGCATTGCCAATGTTATTTTATAGTGTATTGTATACATCTTCTACCTTGATTATTGTTTCTATTTTTTAATTTAAATTATTTACTGCAAAGTGATTCAAAAGTAATGCATTTCTGGAAGATGTGTGATATATTCTATCTAGGAGCTTGATTTCAATGAAATCTTTTCTCATTAACCATCCTTAGCATCCTGCTGTAAAAAGAACTGCTGGCATAATGAAACACTATTCTGACTCTCTTTCATTGTCCTACATATTTTGTAGCTGACAGATATAAATTAAGAGTGGAAATGAAATAAGTTCAACATCAGGGGAAGGAAGAGAAAATTGGGGTTATCAGGCCATTCTGGTGATGTAAATAACAAACATACACACAAATATACATAAACTAAAATGATAATTCTGCATGTGCCTCTATAGAACAGCTTTCAATGCTATAAATTCAGTTGGACATTTGCTTGTAATCTAGTAGGGTGGTCTTCTATTCAAACAGAAAGAAAAGTTACCTGAACTATTGGAACTTAATCTGAGATAATAGTTGTACAGTTGTTCAGCCTACAGGGTCTCAGATGAATTGACCAACAACTCTTAATCACTTATAACAGCAGCCACCATTATCTGAATTCATTTTTTAGATAACTGACATCCCTTTCCTTTCCTCCTGTCTTCCTTTGATAGAGATTCTGAAGAGGAAAAACTGCCAGAGCTACCAGCAGCTACTTGGTGCCATAACAGGATAGCATGGTGCTAATGGCATCATTATACATTAAGAATGATGAATCAGTGGCAGGTGCACCAATTTCTCTACTTTATTGAAACATTAGGGAATGAACCAAAGCTGCTGCTTTGGGCTACACTAATAGCTATACTGTACATACGATGTGCAGAATGTAAACAATAATAAGCTATAATTTTTGCATGAATTAGCTGTTGCAACCTACTCTTGTTGTAATTTCTAGGAACCTTCCACCCTTTTTCAGCAGAATAGCTCAAAACTGAAAAAAGAAGAAGAAAGAGCAATAGCAATAATAATAACCATGTTTTTTCCACATTATCTTTTAATGAAGCACATAGAGTATGCACAAATATCCCAACCTACATCATCCATAATTTTCGAATGAAACAGCCAATGTTTCATTTACTGACATCTTATTTTATTAGCCTGCTCCACATTTGTCTCTCTTTCAGAATAATTCAGCTCTGTTCATTATGGGAAATGAGTTCTAATGCCATTATTTGGTATCTTCATAGATATGACACTTCCTTCCTATTAGAATTGTAATATTAGCCAAAGCCGTGATAATACAATACTATGTAAAGCATGTGCTTATCAAAATTAATATAAAAATAAGAGGGAAGGAAAAGTGTTAGATTAATAAAAGGGAAAATTCTCCCACCCATCAACAATGTTTCTAGTAATATGGCATAGTATGGCTGGAGACATTTGCTGCATATTACTGACATAAAATCAGATTGAAAGTTATTCCTTTGAGGGTAAATTCCTGAACTATGGTCAACACCTCTAGTCCCTATATTGGAAAAGGCTATATTTGCATTTTTCGCCCTGTGAAATTAACAATGATAATAAGATTTACTAGAAGAAGGCACTAACAAACCACTCCCACTTCATGCAAAGAAAATTGAACTAATGCCACATTGTAAACCATCAGATTAACTCAATGGCGACTTAACTTGACTTGAGATGAGTACTCCAAGGTCCTTAACTGAGTGAGGATCATCAACAATTCATAAAACTATAAATACAGTAACATCAATTCATTCCTAGTGAAAATCTCTGGAAATACTACTGATGCTTTAATTTAGAGTGCACCTCTGGATGACCCTCTCTGCCTCCCTGCCAGCCTGCCAGAACTTCTCAGAGAATCCTTATCCAAGTGAAAACCTTCTCCTTCCTTCTCCTTCCTTATTTCACTTTATACCCAGCATTGATTCAGGTTGTCCATTGCAATAAAGGCTTGATCAGCATGGGTCCACCTTTCAACTTTCTTTTAATATGATAGTACTTGCTATAGGTCGGTGTGCATGCATAACACACACACACACACTTTATTGAGCAATGTTCTCTTTTCCCTTCTCTGAAAGGCTCAGCAAACAGCCAGCTCTTTTTATCTGTTTGTCTATTGTTCCACCACAGGAGAGCAGACATCACGCTAACCTGCATAGAGTTTGCTATTCCATTCTATTAGAATTCTACTGCACTTAGTGATGATAAAAAAATAAAGTACTACATTTTTGCACGTGGATCTGAGCAAAGCAGAATAAAGTAAACTAATTATTTCCTGTGATTTGGAAATTGCACCTTTGTTGACGTAGCCTAAGATATATTTACTCTTTTTCAGCTGTAACACACTGCTGTTCTTATTCAGTTTGCAATCAAATACTATTTCATAATCTTGAAACTACCAAATCATTTGCATTTTACTTTTAAGTAAAGAATTTTGCTTTTATGTTCAGACTTTTGTTCTAATCTATCAGGATATTTATGAATTTCACTTATTTCTTCTAGTATATTGACTGTTCCATACAATTTTATGTGATCTTCATATTTGAAAAGTATTCTCTGCATTTCCTCTTCTAAGTAATTAATCAGAATATTGAAGAGTAAAAAACTAGAACAGAATTTTGTGGGATCCCATGCAATAGGTTTCTATTGTCTGATGTATTGAGGGAATATTGAGGAACACTTTTTAAGTATAAAAAGTGGGAGTACATCAGTGGCAGTGCATCATGTAGTTGTCATTCTATATGGACCCATCCTGTGGTATTTCATCCAATGCATTTTTAAAATTAAGATATATCCATTTAATATAAATGCATTAGAAACATGTGTATTTGAATAATTATTGCATTGGGCAAGCATATATACAATTATAACTATTATTATAATGACATATTATGGTTTTTTTCTTTGTCATTTCTCATTATTTTCTAGAGTGTTTTTATGTTTTTTTTTACTTCACTTTGAGAATTATGTATCACCATCTCTATTGTTTTAGTGTTTTATTCTTCTTTGTTCTTGAAATAAATACAAAAATTAATAAGCTATAATATATCCATAGCATTTCCACAGCCTATTAAGGAAATCTGAGCAAAACATTATTTAACATTAGCCCTGCAAGATTTGTTCCTCACAAGCTAAAAATACCATATTTACGGTATTTTTAAAATTTTATAAGTTAGTGTTTATTTGCAATATGTATATACCATCAACTTCATAATGACTCCTGATAGTTTTCAATGTCCCATGTATAACCAAAAACAGTTAAACATAAAAGAAACTATTCACTCCAGCTATAATCTTAACTCTGTGTTAAGTAGCATTCTGAAGGCCACCAGTGAAGGCATCATTTGAATTTCTAGAAGGAATTTATTCCAGATGAATAGAGTAAAAAACCAAAAACATTGACTCCTGATTACTTCTTGTGAGTCTCACAAATGGACAAGGTGATGGGGATGGGGGTACCCTCAATATTCAACTCAAGAATTACAAGTGAATCGAGTGGGTTTGTTCTATCTCAAGAAATAAAGGTATCTTGGTATTAGGCTATAAAGGGGTTTAAAGGTTCAAACTGCACTGATCTGAAGATTGACGTTATGTAAGGATAGCATCTCTCTTCTATCAATAGGCAGTCCACTGCATTTTGCACCAATTGTAGCTTCTAATTAGTCTTCAAATGCAGCCCCATTGCATGGCATTCTAGAAGCTGATGAAGTTTGAAGATTTAATACAGAATGCAGTCATTTATAAGTTTCCTATAAAAAGTATAATGTAAAAACAGTGGAGATGAATGTGCAAAGACATCAGGGGTGGGTTCCGGATATTTTTGCTGCTGATTCACTCAGGGTTGTGCTGTGTGCGCGCAGTGAAGCGTGTGTGTGCATGCAGCAATCAAAAACTAGCTTCTGCACATATGCAGAAGCAAAATCCAAGATGGCAGCACCCGCGGAGACACCGACAAGACCGGCTCTGTGACGTCATCGCCAAGTTACTACCAGTTCTATAGAACCAGATAGAACCATAGGAACCCACCTCTGTGTTAGTTCTACAAGGGAAATAGCTTCAGTATCTTGTTTAGTTCATTCATTTCTCTACCACCCATCATAAAGCAACTAGTCGGAAGAATATAAAACTATCCCAAAAGTCTTTCTGGATTTCTCCTAGGATTTGTTGAGGTTCTATTCCTCAAAGGCCAATACCAAGAGAAAGCCACAAACAGGGATTGAGTACAATAGGAACTCTTATGCCTATGTCTCTCATTATTCCTATCACCCATCTCCTCCCACTTACGACTGCAGGACTGTAACTTGTTGCTTGTATCCTATGACTTC
>JANHFT010006394.1:13517-24587 GCA_032467955.1 Pseudoxenodon macrops
GACAGATGAGCTGTATTCGAGAATTGGTCTAGCAAATGTCTTATATGCTCTGGTTAAAAGTACAATATTACCAGAGATTGTGCACTGTATGAAGCCAGTCAGAATCTTCACAAGAATCAAACATTTTGAGTTGGGATTCAAAAAATAAGCATATGAATACCTTGTACGTGTCCTAGCATGTCATTTTTAAAAAAGGGGGACATTGGGAAAAATGAATAAATGGCAGAGCAAGGGATTTCACATTATCTGCAGTGACAGAATTAGGGAATGATAGCTACTGGCAAGAACATAACATCATAAATGCGAACAGAAAGATATAAAGTGGAATAAAGTTCTGGGTTTTTTTCCAAACAAGGATGAATGTGCTGAACTCTTGGAAAGATCAAAAACCAATTTAGAAAATTAGACAAAATAGCTTGTGATTTGAGTAATGAGAGAAATGAATGAGTTTGGCATGTAAGGCATCAGACTAAAAACCAGGAGGCCATAGGTTCTAGTCCCACCTTAGACACAAGGTCAGCTGGATGATCACTTTTTCTCAGCCCTAGACAGAAGACAACGGCAACTAATTCTAAAAAAAAACCTTGCTGGGAGTTTTCTAAGTAGTCTTTGACAATTGGACATGAGTGCACAGAAGGACAAAAAAAAGAGGAAAAATATTGCATTAGTTAAGATGAGAAGTAACTACTAGAAGTTGACTATTTCTTTTTCACCCTTTCATTTTAATAGTATGATTTCAGGTAGACTTGGGTGTTACTAAGTCCATTTAACTAATTCATGTGTCCATGAATTTTGCATAGGATTGGGTTAGAAGTTATGAGACCCTGCAGATAAGAACACTGCTTCCTCTTCACCATAAAATTATATTTAAATACATTTGTGTGTGTGTGTGTGAAAATCAATTCAGACCAAAACATGTAAATAGATTAAAACCAATTTCAAATTGTGGGATCATTTTGTAATGGTACATTAATGCTCATTCTGGACTAAAGCAAGATCTTGACAAAAAATATGTGACTCTATCAAATCTTCAAAGGAGAAAATTGCCCATTTTGGGAAAGCAACTTTTGAGCTCAGTATTGATTCCTGGCGATTGTCTGGATGATGAGTACCTACAGGTTTCTTGGCAAGGTATCAGAAGTGGTTTGCACTTCCCTGCTTCCTATGGTTAAGAGAGAGACTAAGGCTGGACTACAATTCACAGCCTCCGGGCTTCTAGCTTGATGCCTTAATTATATTTAACTACTACAACCAACTTCTTTTTGACTTATTCTACCACCACAAAATCCAACCACCGATGGATAGATTCCTAGTGGAATGTATTTCATGTTCTATAGGAATTCAGTGACTAGTGAAGTTTTGGATTTAAACCTCTCTGGATTTGCAGTTTATGGACAACATGCAGCAGGTTTATAATACTTAGTGTGTTTCAAACTGCCATCATGGTTGAACTATGAGAAAACAGTATAATGTTTTGTTTTGTCATGTTTTTCCTGTGGAAAACAGCATATAGTCTGACAGCATAGGATATAAAGTTGGGTCATGCTAATATAAAAGAAAGGAATTTGTTTAGGAGAAAGAGTTAGGCTTCTCAAAAGCACCAGTGTCAGTTCCTGTAAAGAGGAGAAAAGGAATGTGTGCTAAAGCTCACGTGCTGATTGGCTTCCATTATACTGAGAACGGATTTCAGGACAGAAGCAGGGGTGGGATTCAAACATGTTTACTACCAGTTCTGTGGGTGTGGCTTGGTGGGCGTGGCTTGGTGGGCGAAGCAGGGTAAAGATACTGTAAAATCCCCATTTCCTCCCCACTCCATGATAAGGTTACTGCAAAATCCCCATTTCCTCCCGACTCCAGGATAAGGTTACTGCAAAATCCCCATTTCCTCCCGATCAGCTGGGACTTGGGAGACAGAGAATAGATGGGGCGGGGCCTGTCAAAGATGGTATTTACCAGTTCTCCGAACTACTCAAAATTTCCACTACCGGTTCTCCATAACTCATCAAAACCTGCTGAATACCACCTCTGGACAGAAGATAACTATCTTGGTGTGGAGGGATTAGGATGAGGTCAGAGCTTTATTACCACAGATAACACAAGGGTGTTACCTGTAGTCAAGGGTGGAGTTAATGTGCAGACACAAAAACCCACTCAACATTTGGGTAGATGCATTTTAAGAGCCCTGCAACTATTTGGGTAAAACTGTCCTCTTCCAGTCAACCATGTGGTTGTGGTTAGCCTAAACAAGGCTTCTATGGGCAGGCCTTTTTCTCCTTCTTTTCACCTTATTCCCCCTCCCACATAGGTACACCTCCCACCAAACCATCTATAGTGACTCTGAGCCAGACAGGACCAATGCTCTTTTTTATTATTTGTGTCCCTGTGGTGTGTATTTGTTTTTCCCAGATTTTTTAAAGCCAGCCTATGCAAAGGAAACTGGAATATAATCAAAATATGGTTGTTCATTATGTAACCAGGTCAACTTTATATTTAGCCTTGCTTTATCAAGTCAATCATTTATCCAGGTATAGCGGCATACTAGCTCTTTTATATCATGCTCATACACCTTTGAGTTCTTTAGGCCTGTCTTCTAGTTGGAGGAACATGGTGGTGGAAACCATAATAATATTGGAATTAAAGCTATATTGAGTTCATGACTGCAAGTGTACGCAGAAGGCTAAAAATAATAAATAAGTTGAGAAGTTATTGTTGCAGTCACTTGTATTGTTTCTATACTGCACATAGAGAAAACTGATTTGCTTATAAGTGCTCTCATTTTCATTAGACTTTACAGAAGAACCTGCTTAACTCAATGTACAGTAGATAGTAACTAGGGCTTGTAGTCTCTTGTGAGAAAAAACTTAAGGAGAAAAATAATTTCAGGAAACTGGGAAGTAGAAAAATGAATCTGACAAGTAGCTCCTGTCACTTTGCCTGCAATACTTTGTATTGCCAATTGTTATAAATGATACTGTTTTTTTCAGGAGCCTCCATGTTCCTGAAAAACATTTATCTCCATCAGATAAATATTGCAGAAGGATTACTAGTGTATCTTAATCATATTATTTGCACACACCAGATCAAAACAAAATAAGCTCAAATTGCTAGTCCATTATATCCTTTACCTAGTGACTAACAAACTTCATACTGTATAGTGATAACACTGATTTTGGTTTTTTGTAACTCTTTCCTTAGGCTAATAAGAAATTCGGCTTTTATTTTTCAAAATTCCTTCTAGTGCTCAGATGTTATCAAGGTAAAACTAAGAGCTGCAAATTGGAATGAATTATGATTTAAAAATTGGAATTTAAGAAACCACCTAATACCAAATCAAGGCATATTAGTCCACTATTATCTATACTATGCCTGTTCTGGAGTTGCCAAAGAATGAAGTTGGACTTTTGCATGCATTCTGTAATATTGGTTTCCTTTAACAATGTTTTTAATTATCTTGTAATATTTTTTGCATGATTTTGTCCTGTTTAATAAACAGATTATCATTATTCTTCCACCCCTTTTCTTGGGTCTTTGAATAAGATTTGACGCTTGATGGCTGCCTAGATAAAATTTTCATTGGCAACATTTACAGATAAGAAAATGAGAATAACATCAAATGCCACTTAAGAAAAGCAGTTCCACATGCTGTGTCTATAATGAATCCACCAATATTGTGTCTCTCCTGGTACACTTTTAATTTCTCCAGTGCAAATTATGCCATGAATAGATCTGACAGTCTTTGAGAGAAGCATATGGTACTGTCTCAACAGATGCTTAGAAACCCATCTCTTCTGCGGATAGAAGCACTAATAACTTTGTAGTAAGTTAACACTATTTGAGACTGTGGAATATGCAATACAACTTCCTTAGCTTCTGATATGAGAGACCAATCTTTGTAAGTTTTCTGAAAATGTAACATTTTTCTGATTGAGGGAAAAGGGGAAGCAATTATTTTTTTCTGTTGGAAATTTTATCACTGAGAGGAAGAAACAAAATGTTTTTGTAGCTTCAGCAAGGAAATGTACAGGTATTCCTTGACTTATGACCACAATTGAGCCCCAAATTTCTGATGCTAAGGGAAACATTTGTTAAGTGAGTTTGTCTCATTTTACGATGTTTACCACAGTTGCTAAGTGAATCCCTGTAGTTGTTAAATGAATCAAACTGCTCATCAGGTCATACAAGAAGATCACGTGACCTCAGGACAATGCAACTGTCATAAATATGAGTCAGTTGCCAAGTGTCTGAATTTTGATCATATGACCATGGTGGTGCTACAACCATCGTTAAGTGTGAAAACTGCTCATGTCACTGTTGTAACTTTGAATGGTCATTAAACCTGTATAAGGCCATAAGCCAATAACAGACCATTCTAGCAGGACTGAGAAAGGCATTGGTGTAAACCAGGGGTGTCAAACTCGATTTCATTGAGGACTGCATCAGGGTTGTGTTTGACCTCAGGGGGCCAGGGTGAGCCTGGCCAGCTCGACGTCACTTGTGCCAGGGGCACCTGTGGTGACCTGAGCACTCTGCCAGTGAAAACGAGCTCCCAGGCTCCATTTTCAGCTGCCACGGCCTCTGCCAGTGAAAATAGAGCTTGGGAGGGCCACACGCAACCCTCCCAAGTTCCGTTTTCCCTGGCAGAGGATTGCACGATGGCAGCTGGAAACGGAGCCTGGGAGCCCATTTTTGCTGGCAGAAGCACCAAGGGCTAGTCCTTTGCTGTTTCTAGGGCGCCCCCGAGGGCCAGATCTAAGCACCCCGCTGGCCGGATCCAGGCTCCGGGCCCCGGGCCTTGTGTTTGACGCCCCTGGTGTAAAACATTGCACAACTGTTGCCAGTTTTGGTAGACAATATGCGTGCTGATTGAACAAATGATTTGCTCTTGTCTATAGCATATTCCTGTTAAACTCTGTGAAAGGCAACTTGAATATATTTGCTAGTTGATTCATTAATAACTCATTGCTTCTTCCCACCAAGATGCTCTGTTGTGCCCATATTTGTGGAAACAATTCTTCATAAAGTGATACTTTCAAGTATTATGTAATAGACATAAATTCCTGACCATTCAGGAAAGAATGAATGTTTCTTATGGTTCACATGCATGCTTTGTACATAAAATGAATATGCTTTGACTCAGGAGCTTTTCCAAACTAGGAATTCTTGTTCCCTTTTTGAACAAGCTTAAACTTGGGAAATGTATATGTTTTAGCAATGAAATCTCTGAATAGGCATTAAGATTGGGCAGCTGGCCAGAAATTACAGAGGAGGGAAAGTCCAAGTTATGTATCTGTGTGTACATATATATATATATATATATTCTCTTTCCATTTTTTTATTTCATACAAACTGAATGATTTTGTCTGGTTTTGCAAAATTTTGGACTAATTTATCTGGATTGCAGAAATCTGAATGGACAATAGGTGGCAGAAAGAAATACCTTATAGTTTTATATAATTCAGAGAGCAGTAGCTAAAAGTAGCAGGTTTGATCATCTAGGAAGGAAGCAAAAGGATCTAAGGATCAAAACATAGCTTTGTTGTTGTTGGTCAGCCAGATGTTTAAACTGCATTTGACATTTTTCTCCACCTATTGAGTCCTTCCCAAGGATCTGGGATAGGCAGATGTTGTTTGATGGTGGTAAATATATCCTGGCAGAATATAAGATGTTCCAAATAAAGCTACCTTTTGCAATTGAGTAGTAATGGTGATTTTGTCAAGTGCCAGTGGTGTTCAGGTGGTGCTGAACACCACTGGTATTTTGGGATTACACCAAAGACATCTATTACTTTTGGTACTATATTTGCTTTCTTTTGCTGCAGTCATTCTACTTCTATTTGCAGACATATTTTGTTATCTTCTCCAATTCTTTCTCTCCTATTCCGCTGTCTTCAGGTACTGCCACAGCCACTATCCAGACTTTTTTCTTATCAACAATCGTTAAGTCTGGGATGTCATGTGGCAAGTGTCTGTTTGAATTCCAGAGTCCCAGGGTATCCTAGCTGCTCTATTTTCTGTAAGTTTGTCTACTTTGTGATTCTGCCAGTGCTTGCTTCCAGGCAAAGGGCATTTCTTGCTGGTATTCCAATGCAGCATCATTGCTACTTTGCCATGCCATTGTTTTTTTAATCAGTTTGTGCGATCATCTTGCAGCAGTTAACCAGGAAGTCCACTGTTTCTTCAGTTATTTTGCAAAGGTGGCGTATGCTGTCTGTTGCTATCTTCTCAATTCTGGCTTTGTATGCATTTGTTCTTAAGATTTGGTCTTGTGTAGCCAGAATTAGCCCCTCTATTTCCTTCTTCAATTTTCCTGCTGTAAGACTTTGCCAGATCTTCTTGTTATGTGCTTTGCCTGGTGGTGGGTTTTTTCTCTCCTGTATTGCAATGTAATATTTTGTCTTGCTATGTCTCTTCTATTCTTCATTTGGTCTTTCTTATAGGCGGTTTGGCCTCTTTGCTACTCAGTCAGCCTTCATGGTATACTAGCTTCAATGCATCCTCTTCACTCTACTTCAGATATTCTTCAAATGCCCTTTTTTCTTCTTCAACTGTTTGGTGTATTTGCAACATTTCACACCCACCTATACTATTTGGTAAGTAAATTTCAGATGCTGTTCTTACATACAGCTTCAGATTGTCCACGTAAAGATGGTGGGATAGCCTGCCAGATGTTTTTGATGTTTGATAGCCATGGCCTGATTTCTTCAATATTGTTGACGGAGGAATCAGTGCAATAACTAACAATAGTGGCCATAGTGAGCCTCCTTGAAAGAGTCGTCTCTTGATATTAACCTCTCCCAGGCTATCACCATTGACTGACAAGTATATCTTCCATTGTGCCATTGATCTTTGCACAAAGCTTCTGATGTTTCTAAATCAAATCAAATCAAACCTTTATTGTCAATGCACAACATGTGTACAATGAAATTGAGTTCTATTGACTCCTGTTATTTCTAGGCACTTTATTCAATCATGTGGCAGATGTCAAATGCCTTCTTGTAATCAATCCAAGTTCGTATTCAAATTGATCTTTCTTCTCTTGCAGTTTTTCAAACACATTTTGTCAATTAGGAGCTAATCTTTTGCTCCTCTGCTACCGATATTTACGTAGTTTTCTTTCTGTGTAGGTAAAAAAGAGCTTGTTTTCAATTAGATGCTGCTGGACTGCATCAGCTATTACACCAGTTAGCAATTTGAAAGTTGTTGATAAGCAGTTAATTGAGCTGGTGCTGCCCCTTTTCTCTTTTGGTATTAGGTAGATTTTGCTACCTGTAGATGTTAATTAATCTTGCAGCATGTTGTTAAACTGCTTGGCAATTAATGGGTGCCAAGCAGATATTCCAATCTAAAACCATGCAATGCATGGTGCTGACCAATTCTTGATGTTTCTTGACTTTTCCACACCATTTCTGCTGTTATTACAAGTTATTTCAGTTTATTACTTTTAATCTTATCCACCTATTTTTAACCAAGCTGGATTCTAGAGCTGTGGTGGCACAGTGGTTAGAATGCAGTATTGCAGGGT
Organism: Pseudoxenodon macrops; assembly: GCA_032467955.1. Classification (NCBI taxonomy): domain Eukaryota; kingdom Metazoa; phylum Chordata; class Lepidosauria; order Squamata; family Pseudoxenodontidae; genus Pseudoxenodon; species Pseudoxenodon macrops. The sequence continues at coordinate 21,040 of JANHFT010006394.1, forward strand.
AATTCTGCTCACTGCCAAGAGTTCAGTCGTCACCCGCTCAAGGTTGACTCAGCTTTCCATCCTTCCAAGGTCAGTAAAATGAGGACCCAGATTGTTGGGGTGACTCTATGCTTAGAGAGGATTGTAAAGCACTATGAAGCAATATGTAAGTCTAAGTGCTATTGCTATTCTTGTTATACTTCTGTGGCTTGTTCCATAGCTGAGCTCAGAACACATCTGACAAAATTCTTGATGGATCGGTAGAAGTGTTTCTGATTCAACTGAAATGGAAGATTCTGCCTATAGTGTGGAATTTGAGCTTCGTGTCTCAGATGAACTTCTTGGCTATAGCTGTTATTTGCTGCTTTATTACATTCAGGGCTTCCTTGGTCATCCTGGTTGCTCTCCTCTGCACTTTTTGACTATGATTAACATTATGTGTTGTACCTTATGATTCTTGACAAATGTATCTTGTCCTTTTATGTACACTGAGAGCACATGCACCAAAGACAAATTCTTTGTGTTTCCAATCACACTTGGCCAATAAAGAATTATATTCTATTCTGTTCTGTTCTGTTCTGTTCTGTTTTATTCTACCAGTAGGATCTGGAAAGGTTTCTTATGGTGTATATAAAACATTGCAAAGCTGTTTCCCATTGAAAGCAATCCAAAACTATCCTCCACTTAAGATACAAAGGAAAAAATCCTTACAAATAAGGGCTGTCACCCTTAAAAGGGTTGTTCTTTACTTGTATATGTATTTCTTCAGTTTATATGGCTGCCATGTTGAACTAAAATTAAAACTGACTGCCTGACTGACTGAGGTGAGATGCAGGTGAGGTCATGAGAAAGTGTCCCTCAAAAAGGGTGAGTCAGGCTTCTTTTGATGCAGCTGCACATGGGGCGTGAGGGTGAGCCCTGGGTGGGTAAGGGATACTCAGCACAAGGTATTCCACCTAAGGCCATTTCTGCGGAAAAACTACAATTAAGTGACACAAACCAACAGGGAAATACACACCCACATTTATTATTGGTTTGATTTGGAGCCTCCCTGAGTGTCTTAAGATAGCTAAAAATCAAGATAAACAATTGGATTCAAGGGATTTTCAGGGAAAGTGCGTTTTAAAAGGCAAATGTCGTAAATCTAAGTAATATTTCCCTCAAATCTGTCCCTGATAACTTCTGATATCAGGAATTGCTTTTCTGTGCATCAATGAAAGCCATGTTTCAGTGCTTCAGTTTTCAAACCATTATTGTGGTGAGATGAGCAGGAAATAAATTTAATTCATAAATAACTAAGCTCACATCAGACAAGTCATTATGATTTTGTGTGAACTGAAATTCTTGGACCTCCTTCCTAAATTCCACTATCCCAGTGGGGTTAAAGGGAGGCAGGTATAACTATGGTCTCAGCTGAATAAAAAGATCACAGTCTAGGGACCTGCAATTTTAGGAGATCCTGACTCCAGCCAGGACAAGAGGAAGCTTATTTCCCAATTGGATCAACAGGAACTCCATCCAATCTTCATTCCATTTCATCGGATTCAGTCCAAACCTGAAGTCAACAGAATCACCTTCACCTTTGATCATTGAAGACAAGGAACAAGTGTATCTGAAGCTATTAACATGAACATCTTCAGCATATGAGGCCTTCTCTCAGCAATTTTATGGTGATAAATTGCAGAAGAGATATTAAATGGCCATGATTTGTGTCCTAAAAATACTCCCCCCCCAAATCTCATTTTGGATAGAACTGGATCAGCTTACAATGTTATTCAGCATTGCAGCATCTGAAGGATACCAATAGAATTGAAGTCTCCCTATTTGTCTAAGGAAATTATAGATGTTTTATTCCACACATTCAATTCTCAGTTATGGCTACCCACCTTTTTGGCTAGGTTTGGCCCACTTTCAATGGGTCCCAATTCTTTGCAAAAAAAGAGAAAAGACATCAATATTTTCCCCACCTTGTTCAGCAGCTTTAGCTGTGACAAAGTATCCTGGTTGATTGTCACTCTCTGATTTTCAAAACTCCCCAAATACTTGTCAAAGGGATCTTCCTTGGGGAGAAACACCCTACTAACGATCCATAGATCTGCTGCAATGTCTCCATTCTGATCCAAGTATACTTTCAGCAGGGAAAGATTGTACAATTCCTTCTTCTTTAGAAATGAATGGAACTAGAATGGAAACATCCAGGAAGTTTAAAAGCAGTTCTAATCTGATTTCTTACCTTATTCAACAGTTGTTCAACTTGCATAAATTGTGAGTTGGGAGAACAAGTGTTGCCACTATCTTCAAAACTCAAGAACAGAAGTACAGCAATAGTTCTCAATCATATAGTCAATAGTTCTCAATTATATAGTATATTGACAAAAAGCATAGTGAGAAGCTATAATTGACAGAAATTGTCAAGTATACAGAACATTTTAGGAAAGGTCACAAATCAATTGAAGAAAACAGCCAAATAACTAGAGTATTCTTAAACTCCTTGAAAACAAGAGGGTGATTACCAGAAAGCAAGGATTTGTCAAGAAGAAAACTGCAAGGCTAATCTTCATGCAGGTAGAGCAGACAGGAAAAATGACCAGATGAGCTAATTCTACTCCATTGTAAGACTATATTAACAATGTGAAGGTCCAAATCTTTCATGAACTCTATTGACAGTCTAAAAATTTTGGAAGATCTTTTCTGAGTTTCTTTCTCAGTCTGTTATGCAGATGCTGGTTGACTCCCCCATCCCCCCCATCCATCTTATCTAGTCCTTCCCAACACAGTATCTCTTTCTCTGGTCCACCAAACTCATTCCCACATATCATTTCACTTCCTTAATAGATGATGAGAATGCTGGTGCTATAACTTATGTTTAACAAAGAATTAACAAAATGCTTCATGATGTGATGAATGTGGATGTACAGTAGTTTAATAGATTAACAGAGTTGGAATGGACCTTGTAGATCATCTAGTCAAACCCCCTCCCCAAGCAGGAGACCCTACACCATTTCTGACAATTAGTTAATTAAATACTGGATCATATGATAACTAAATGGACACAATTGTCTTAAAACTGTACTCAAATATTTTAATATTACTGATAAAATTTCAGAGTTATGAAAAATAAGTAGACCATCATCATTGATTCTTCTATATTTTCATTAATAAATGAAGTAGATAAATCATGATTTTGTGACGTAAAAATTGTAACAATCCTTGAATAAAGTTATTTTTATCTTTTTTTAAATATCCCCAGCTTCCAGAAAATAAAGAAATATATTTTGTGATAGAGAGAGGTGTATAAGTAAAATTCAATAGGAAACTAACTAATTTTTAGCATCTAGGACTTGATACATCATTGTATCTTGTACAACACAAATGAATGGCAGCCACAATCTATATCTTTCTTTAAGATTTCATTTGTAGTTTTTCTCACATTATTCTATATGTAGAATGGATACTGATTATAATTAAGTAGCAATGTTTTAATGATAATGTCATTAATGATCCAGTGGAATCATACCAGATCCCCTTGCAGGAAACACACTTGGAGAAGACATTCCACAAAATTATCA
>JANHFT010006394.1:24687-50291 GCA_032467955.1 Pseudoxenodon macrops
TTATTATTGTTGTTGTTGTTGTTGTTGTTGTTGTTGTTGTTGTTGTTGTTGTTGTTGTTGTCGTCGTCGTCGTCGTCGTCGTCGTCGTCGTCTTTGGAAAATACTAGCCATGATTGCCATTTATCTCATTGCAACCTAGATGTTTGCTTATATGTAAAGAATGTCACTTCTCTACATACCAATTTTGTCTTCTAGATATTTACAAGTGATCTAGTCCTAGACCTGGTGCTTGTTAAACTGAGTTGGTTTTTGCTTCAAATATAAATGCAAGAATGTGATGAACAAATGCACATACTTAACATAACAAGAACCTAAAACGTAAGAAAATATCTTCAATATTGCTGGCTGGGTGAACAAGGATAATAATGATTGTTACTGGGGGGCAGGGAGGATTGATACCAAAGTGCTGAGAAATATGCATCTGCCTATCTTAACCATAATTTATGCACATCTGCACTTTCTCCCATGCTTTTCTTGGAATTCAACTGGGAATCCAAAATTAAAGAGTCTCAGAAATGCAAGGGGGGAAAAATGAAGGGCAGAAAACCCAAATGATGTTATCTCATTATATTAAAAGAACTCTGCATCACTATTTTAGGACCCCATTATAATGAAATAAAAGACAGGGGGAAAGCCTCTCTAGGTATTTAAAAAAGGATAGAGGTGCTGCTGAGGGTAGCCTGAGCTAGACGTCAATGCTGAGCAAAGATCTGTTCAGCCACTCATTTAAAGTATTGTGTAGCCTTCCCCATCTGTTTCGTTGCCCCTCAGTATACTTTCTGATGTGACACAAGTCTTCATCAACCATGGAGGTTAGACGCTTGCTTCCTTAAAAAAGTATGTTGCTTAGAGACATAATTAACTCAGCCCAAGATGCCATTATTTTAAGGATTAATGATAGCCCTGGTACCTGACAATTTGGGTGGTTAAAATGAGCTAGAAACTTTCCGCATTAGAAGAAATGAAGCTAGTGGAAAGCTGGGAGTATTTTTGTCCAGCCAAGGCTCTTTCCATGGTTTCCATTGGATGCTATGAGTTGTTTTCGGGTTGCACTCCTGTATCAGCTCATATATAAAAATGATGTGCACATATATGAGCTCTTAAAAAATAATAGATATTAGGCTATTCAATATTGGCTACAAGGTGATGCAATGACTCAGCTCTGAGCCATTCAGGGGTCAAGTCAAAACAAAATTACGTGATATCTTAAAGTCTTTTTTTATTTTTATGTATGTACAAGACTTCTGCTTTTTTCAAGGTGACATATTTAGTTGATCATTCTTCAAATAAATAATGTATTTATATTGATAAAAAATAGTTACTAGTCCAAGATAAGCCTGTAAGCTTTATCATTGAGTGATGATGGGACCCCCAGCTTCCCTAACCCAAATCTAGCAATATAATAGCCTGGTTAGTACATGATTACAAAGCAATCCATAGCTTCCAATCCTCCAAGCAGATGTGTTTTTTAGATGGTTACTGAAACTATAGCACTGGAATGTTCTTACAGATTCATAATTTGGGCCTGGGTGAAGTATCGCTTGATCCACAGAAGGAGAACATTTCTCTAAGACATTTTGAACTGCAGAGACTCAAACCTGAGTGTTTTGGGTACTTCTGGAAAACAGCAACCTTCTCTTAGTTCACTTTCATAAATATCTAAATTACTCTTAGCTAGGGAAAGACAAGAATTGTCTAAATGAAGAAACTCCAGTTATTGCACAAGCCCTGCACTAGCAATCTTCTGTCTTGCATACAATCTGAAAACATGTGTGTCCATTTGTCTTACAAGGTTCCTATCATCATCAGTTTGAACCAAGAGATAGAGATGCATATCACAAACTCCTCATTCCACTTTATTTGTTCAGAGTGTTGTCATTCTTTCCACCGGATTATGGTACTGCAGAGCTACAGTCTTTTTTAAGAGGACTTCGTCCTTAGTTCATCCCTTTCTGGTGTCAAACATGGCCTTATGCTTTCAGTTATTTTAATTCTTTTTCCTATAAACACTGGAGGCTGATTTAGTGGCACTGCTTGGTTTATAAGATCACAGTTTAAAAGGTCTTGTGACACTTCACACATTTGATGGGAAGTGATGACTGTAAAAGCAAATATATAAATTATGCTTTGAACCTTTTTACTTAAGAATTGAAGGCAAATAGCTTGTGAAGAAATCTTGTTAAAAAATTTTGTGGTTAACAACTAAACCAGGATGCTGCATCTTGCAAACTGGTAGTGTGGCAGATTTATAAAGCAATGTTCCCATGTCTATAATCACACTCAGAAAATGTGAGATATACAAAAATAGAACTAGCACCATCCAAGCCAATGCAAAACTGTGGCATGTAATTCATTTCCATTTTAGTCATCTGTAATGCTGTTATTAACACTGATACACTACTTGTATGACTGTTATGATGCTTATTTTTAAGCATTTTCCTAATTGTTGTACATTCATATTGCATATTAATCCTAGATAAATATGGCCAGTTGAAATATGGAGGAGTCATTATAAATCAAGAAGATCATTAAGTTGAGATGAAAGATTTTAGAATATGACTCTATGAGAATCTGTAGGGTATAGAAAGACCCTAAAAGTTGTGTTTTTCATACTATATTTGCCACCCCCCCATATTAGAAATAAGACAGGGGAATCGATAGAAAATGTTTTCTATAAATGTCTTTGTAGTGGACAGCTGAGCCTGTAAGGTGGAGGACTAAGAGTTTCAGACATCCTCTCTCCAAATACTCTTCACACCCAGCTTCCGCTTCCTGCTGCGGCCAACTCACCATGGGACAAAAATTACACTAATATCATAAAAATAATGGAATAGAATCATTAAAGAAAGGATGAACAAAAGAAATGTGAATTACAAAAACTAAAATAATTTTAAATAATTAAATTGAATTGTTGAATCATCTCGCAACAAGTTGGCCAGTGGCAAGTTGGCCATGTCATGTTGTCCCATGGTGAATTGGCTGTGGTGAGTTGACCATGGTTCTACCACCACCTCACTTGGTATCCAACCCCTGATCCTAGTGTGTATGAGAGATGGGGTTCTCATAACCTGTGCTGCCATATTTATAATTAGGAGTTACAAACACAAAAAATGCAAAAATGAGATAACAATATGTAACATAAAGGCATGTAACTAGAGAATTTAGCTTTTCTGCCTCCTTAAGGTGGCTTAAGTTCCGAAGTAATAAACCAAATCAAATTACCATATTAAAAAAAAAACTGAATGCAAACATTTTTTTAAAACCTTAAATAGTAAAAAAGCTTTCAATATTGGAAGAGATAATTTAAATAAGTGACCATGTGAAACAACAACTGAAAAGGAATTTAAGAATAAGAATTTCAAAAGAAAATACAAAGTTCTGGGCAGATCAAAAGATGGTGCTACTCTGATCTTTAAAGAGATGAGATAGAGTATTCCAAATTAATTTTAGTGATCGCAAGAAAATTGCAAAAAAATAATAATCTTCTTACACTTGGTTGAGCTATGATTCAAGGTCACTATAAACCCTGATTTTTCTACCTTGTGCAAAAATAACAATAGACTTAACACCATGCAGAAAACAATTAACCTATTGCTGATTTCCTGCCTAGATAGATTCACCTGTTTCTATAGAAGTTGAATCCTAGTGAAGTGGAGAGCCTCTGCTTCCTTTTATCTAGACTTCTAAACTGGGAAGATGGGGAGCTCCTATCTATGCTCAGCCTCAAGAGTACAATCTTCTCAACTCTCCCCTTTGTTTTAACCTTTTTTGTCTGGGACTATATTTCACAAATGCTATTTTGTTTATTATAAACCCCTTACTGTTTTACATTGCTGTCACGTACTGAATCCTAGAAAGATAGGGCAGGATTATTACCTTTAACAAAGAAGAGATTTACAGTAAAAGCTCTATTTGTTTAAAACGTGTGTTTATGAATATATGGACAAATATTGCAAAATCCTTTTTCTTGCATTTGCCATCCACATTCCTATAAATGAGACATGGAAATAGACAGGAAAAAAATCATGTTTTCTGTAAATGCAACAGTAAACAACACTTCATGGGTGGCCAAGCTTTTTTAGCCATATATACATCATATACATAATATAAAACTTTAAAACCTTAGGCATTTATAACATTGTCTACTATTGTAAGGCTAGACAAGCCGAGTGTAGTTACATAAACTATTACATTGCACAAAACCCAATGTCAGGGTTCCAAGTAACACTCCCAGCAGTAGTAAATCTCCCAAGGCAGGCATTCTCCTCAAAGTTCCATTTTATTAGAAATGTCATATTGGCACATCTGGGAAAACCCGAATCTGAAAGGCCTCCAGGTTTTCCCCATCAAAATCAAAGTTCCTTCCCCTGGACCCACACGTCCATGACATGGTCCAATCATGTCCTTGTCCCAACTGGAATTGCTTCCCAGTCACACCTCTCCAGGTGCAGGCTGAACGTCCTTGACTCCCAGACAAAAGAAGGTGGTTGTGGCTATACATCTCACCCTGTCTCCATCCACCTCCTCCCATTTTCCACAGCATGCCCATCACCAAGTGTGACAGCCCTGAAGATCCAAAGTAAAAGATGACCTTCAGAGCTGACACCCAATTTCAGTACTTGATGCTTCATTCCCAGATTTTTATAGCACCATCAGAACTTCAAAAAGAGGTTATAAGCTGCATGCAGCTCCATGGATCAGGATTACTCACTCCTGCATTAGACTAAGAGAGAGAAAGTGAGTTGCCAGAAGTGGCCCTGGACAGGTTACTCCTGTAAAGAGTACTGTAGTCCTTAGTAGAACAGAATCGCACAATTTCTTGACTATTTAACAAAGGAAATTAAGAAGGATTGAAATATGCCATCTTTCCCTCAGAAGTAGTTGAGGCTTTACTGTTTTTTTATATTTATTTATTTTATATTCCCCTGGGATACATAAACCTTATGTAGAAAGGTAGAAGACTTTAATTAGGCTTACTCCATAAACGTATTTGATAAATAACAATAGTTGGTATTGAACCTCTCTTGAACCTTTTCATTGTGAAGACAGAAAATAGTTGCACAAGAGAAAGGTCTATTGTTTCACAATTACAGCAAAAAATGTACAAATTGTCAGAGCATATTCATATTTTAGAAATAAAATGATAGGAAAAAATGTCCGTAAAGGCAGAAGTGGGACTAAGAAAGAGGGAGAATGAAGCAATCCTTCCCATCTTCCTGTGAGATGCAATATATTTAATAAACGAATCACAAAACTTCTCCATTTAAACTGAAAGAGGGTGATGGCAAATCTGGAAGATCAGATCAACATGCCCCAATAATTCATTTCCTCAGAGCTTGGGAGAGGATTGTTACAACCTTCTACTGTAGTAATTTGAAGATGCTGTAATAATTTAAATGTGAGTTCTGGGAAAGAATTATGCATAATATAACTTCAGTTCTCCTGTTCCTACAAGCTGAGAGGATTTATCCTGAGTACCACTATTCATGACTCTGAGAATGCCCATCTGTGACTAATTCTGTAGTTAATGCTAATGCTAATTAAGACAATTATGCAATTCTCTTGGTTTCCCTTTCTTTCACTATATAGTAATTATTTTTTTTTTCTGTTTTCTCTCTGCTCTCTCCCCCCTCAAATCCACAATGTCCATGATGTCGCCTCATCCTGCAAAGCAGCAACGGCCAGTGAAGCAGTCGCTCAGCAAGTCGCTCTGTAGAGAGTCCCATTGGAAGTGCCTGGTGCTCTCCTTCTTAATGTATGGCTGCATGGGAGCGATGACTTGGTGCCACGTAACAAAGGTGACCCGGTTGACATTTGATAGTGCTTATAAGGGAAAGTCCATGATGTACCATGATAGCCCTTGCTCTAATGGCTATATCTATATTCCTTTGGCCTTCTTGGTGATGCTTTATGTGGTCTACCTGGTGGAGTGTTGGCATTGCTACACGCGCAATGAGCTCCAGTACAAGGTGGATGTGGACAGTGTGCACGAACGTGTCCAAAGGATGCAGCAGGCCACGCCATGCATCTGGTGGAAAGCCATCAGCTATCATTATGTCAGAAGGACACGTCAGGTCACCCGCTATCGCAATGGGGACGCTTATACTACCACCCAGGTCTACCATGAGAGAGTCAACACCCATGTGGCAGAAGCAGAATTTGATTATTCTAACTGTGGGGCGAAGGACATTTCAAAGGACCTAATTGACTTGGAGAGTTTCCCAGCTACTCGGCTTCGCTTCACCAAGTGCTTCAGCTTTGCCAATGTAGAATCTGAGAACTCGTATCTGACTCAGAGGGCCCGTTTCTTCACAGAGAACGAGGGACTAGATGACTATATGGAGGCAAGGGAAGGCATGCATCTTAAGAATGTGGAGTTCAAAGAGTACATGGTGGCTTTCTCAGACCCGGACAATTTACCTTGGTATATTTCTCACTATGTTTTCTGGGTGGCCGCTCTCTTGACTTTGTCCTGGCCCTTGAGAGTCTTGAATGAGTATCGCACTTCTTATGTCCACTACCATGTAGAGAAACTCTTTGGATTTGACTATGTGGCAGTAACGCCAGCTGAAGAGCGTCCTTTCTGCCGACGGATGCCTCGAGTCAACACAGTGGATAGTACAGAACTAGAGTGGCATATCCGCTCCAACCAGCAATTGGTGCCTAGCTACTCAGAGGCTGTCCTTATGGATTTGGTAGGCCTGTCTGGTTGCACTACTTACTCCTCCTGCCATTATGGCAGCTATAGGCAAAACTGTGAACAATGCCATAGGACTATAAGTAGCTCTTCCATCTTCTCCCGTAGCGCTCTCAGCATCTGCAATGGCAGCCCCAGAATCCCCTTTAGCAGCAGTCGCTTCTCCCTGGGCCGCCTGTATGGCTCCCGGCGCAGCTGCCTTTGGCAAAGTCGGAGTGAGAGCTTAAATGAGCAAAGCTGTCCAACTGAGCAGACTCGCCTGTCCAGCCAAGTCACCATGGAGGAGGAGGAGGAACCTCCTCCTTACCAAGATGCCCTCTATTTCCCCGTCCTTATTGTACATCGAAATGAGGGCTGTCTCAACCATGACCACCGCCACCTCCATCGGAATGGATCCTGTGTGGAGACCTCACTCTAAAGGTGTGAGAACCACTTAAGGGACTTGCCCTGACTCACAGATATGATGGGTTAGGCAGGAGACGGTTCAGCAGAGAAATACTGCTATCAGCCTATCTTTGCGAGTCTGAAAGTATTCCTCCCTCACATCTTCCCTTGAACAACTCCACAGCTTTTGACTCCATGTAATACATTTGATATGGAGCAATCAACACCATCATGAGATCCATGGCACAGAATTGCAGGCTGACAACCACAAGCAAAAAAACAAAAACAAAAAACAAAGGGTGGTGGGGAGGAGATACTAGGGCTTTTTCTTTCCTGTTCCACCTTCAACTGCCCAGGTCAACTTGACAGTATGGATCAATTCCTGACTCACTTTTTTAGAGTTGTATTTCATCAGAAGAATCCATGACAGTGTAGCTTTTCCTCTCAAGCAAGACAAGTATCTGCACTGATTCTCCAGGCAAAGGAACCTGAAAGAAAAGCTACCAGCCAGTCCTTCCTTTTTTCTAGACCATGCCTCGACTGTTACATTGTCCTCAGCTCTGGGGACCATGAGTTCTTAAGAATTTCTGATGTTTCACACGTCAGAATCAGCAACTTGTCGGTAAAGTTTAAAATGTTCACAGTACTTACTCTTTTCTGGTAATAGAAAGAAAAGAAAATTACCAAGGAAAATCCAGACTTTGATATAATGCAGTGTTGAATTCAAATCCAAGAGAAGCCCCAATATTTAAAGTAAGGCACTGAAACTACCATGTATATTTTAAGCATGTCAAGAAGTTGTGGAGATGACTGGGAGTCCTAAGAGATCCTAAATGAGAGGAAATTAGTTGTCATGAAGTTTCTCAGGTAAGAAATTTGATGATGAGGAAGGATCTAAGAGATTCGACTGCAGTTTTTTTTAATGATAAACTCATTAGTATGACACTGATGGATATTTGTGTAAATTTTACAGCAAATCAAATCAATTTTCTGCTTCCTGATGTTCATTGGAATATGAAGGGAGGTAATCCATACAGAAGTGATATTCTGACAGTTGGCCCAGCAGGTTTCTGTTCCTTGTGAAGAGCACATGGTCATTGGCCTATTATATGATCTCCTCACTTCATCCATTCCCAAGTATATACCTTGATGGAGTGTCAAACATGTATACCCCCAGACTGTTGGATATATGTGTTTGACTTGTCCCATATTAGGATAGAGCATCATATGTAGGATTTATCCTTTCATTCAGTCTGATGATTTTTCAGAGCTTGGAGTTTGTGGTACGAACGTCTATTCTGACCTGCCTGTTTTTGATTTTGATCTTGCAAACTGCAATTCCTCACATTGCAGTTTGGACACCACAAAATGTGACACCTCTAAGATTTGATTAATGCAGTTTTCCCTCAACTTTTATGTTCTCCATATATGGTGACTCCAAAAATGAGAGTTCTCAATAATGGTTATGATACCTAGGAAACTTGGGAAGTCAAAATCCACACTATCACCATCTTTCTTCGATTTTATTGTGCTTGATTTATTCTTTGGAGGAAAAAAAAAGTATGGAAGAAAGATGGACAGCAAGGCCTGTGGTCTAAGTCAAAAGTGCTCTATATTTTACTAAATTCAACAATAAATAAATTTCTCTGCAAAAGCTCACTTTCTCAGAACATATCAGCTTTTCCTATTGGTGACATTCAGCTACAAATCCCAGAACGTCCAATGGCCATCCATGTTGGCTGGAATCCTGGTTTAGGATTTTAAACCACTGTTTCTGTGGCTTAGAATATTAGTCTAAAATCCAAATATTGGTTAGTATACTTTATCTAAGAATCAAAGTTTCAGGAACCTTAATTCATAGTAGAGTCATATTTTCCCCAGGACTAATTAAAATGTGGGGAAATGGTAAACATTCAAGTTATTCACAACTATTTTCCAATCTGGATATTAAGTAACAAGGTTGAGAGTCAGAGGAAAAAGAAAGCTGGACGTTATAACTAGGATGCTATGCTAATATTTTCAGGGATGTTATCTATCTTACACATGCTAAGTTTGAGAGTTTTATTATGAGAGCCAGTATTACATATCACAGTTTCTATGAGTAATAGTTTTGTGTCTTAAATAACAGAACTCAGCTTTACATCTAGCCCAGGCAATAGCACGTTGCTAGTATTTCAAATGATTTATGTCTGAAATGATTACTCCTTTGGGAACAGATTTGATGGCCTGATTTGCTCCTATAGTGACAGTTCGTTTTCTTCCTTTCTAAACTGGGTTCTTTCAACTGCATCTTAATCTCATTATTTCTCCTTCATTGATTAAAGTGAAGAACAATTAACTCAGCTCCTCCTTTGACTTCTCTATTTGATGGAACCATCTTGTCTTAATTTTCTAGTAAAGTTTTCCCTTCTCCCTTCCCAAAGCTTTGTACTTCTATCAGTATTTGACAACTGCTGTGCTATGCTATACTATTAGAAGATTATTGTAGACAAAACAACATATACATTAGAGCACACTTTGACTTTTTTTTTGTATAAAGTGCTTTGGAACTTACACAAGTATGAGTGCAGCACTTTATGCTATTCATTAAAGCATCCCAACTTTTTTAGACTTCTACATGGTTCCTTCCACAATGATGAAGCTGCTTTAAAGAATCTACTCAATAAAAGTTAATGCCACTCTTAAAGCATCACCACCCTTTTTTCCTAGTTCGTGTGGAAGCCTGAAAAAAAAGGAACAATGAATAGCATAGAGACATTGTACCCATGTTTGAAACACTTCTTCCAAAATGTGACAGCAGACATGTCATCACTGTTGGAGGATTTGCACTGGGTTTTTTCACTATTTATACATAACTTGCAATAATTCAATCTATTTTCCCTGTCAAACGTAACAACTTTGATATTTGATACATTATTATAAGATCCATAAGTCTTGTTACATCATACAGTTGATCTAACATTTTCTGCAAATTATCTGGGTTCTCAGGAAGCCACAAGGCATCTTCTGCATATAAATTATATATAAAGTATATGTACAGTTGCATCTCCAACAAACACACCTGCTATTAGAACTAGTTTTCTGTATACTTGTATTTATGAATACACTTAACAACCAAACCGACTTCACACATTTCTTATCCTATTCCTAATTCCTAATATTGAACCATTGAACTTGCCAGGTATAGATAGTCCTCAACTTATAAAAATTTGTTTAGTGACCATCCAAAGTTACAATGGCACTGAAAAAAAATGATTTAGGACCATTTTCATACTTATGGCTGTTGCAGGATCCCCATGGTCACGTATTCAAAATTCAGGTGCCTGGCAACTGACTCATATTTATGACGGTTGCAGTGTCTCAGAGTTATGCAATTCCTTTTTGTGACCTTCTGACAAGCAAAGACAATGGGGAAGCCAGATTCACTTCACAACCGTATTACTACCTTAACAACTGTGGCAAGAAAAGTTGTAAAACGGGGCAAAACTCACACTTAACAAATGTCTCACTTAGCAGCATACATTTTGGGTTCCATTGTGGTCATAAGTTGAGGACTACCTGTATTCCATTTCTCCCAATGCATGTTTTGTTTCCATTATAACTGCTGTTATTGTATTCAGTAACCAATATATTCAGTGTCATAGTCATGTAACATTTCTCAGTGACTTGCTGAAGAGTAAAAATGTTTGTGCATCTGTTGCTCAGCATAAAGGCTGCATTGCATTTATTAATTTTAGGATATTGTCACCTCTTGTATCCTTTTGATTATTTTATGAAAGATCTTCTGAGGTACATTTAATCACCAATATTTTTATAGTTTTTACATTCACTCTTGTTACTTTTCCTTTTGTAAGGGAAACAATAATGGCATTCTTACAACAATCTTTGATACATTCTTCACAGAGTTACACAGCCCCTAGGTAAGCAAACCGTGTCCATATTTCACTTACATCTTTACATTTTTCAATATTCTTATATCATTCTTTAGCTTCAATTTGTTCTAAGTCATCTAAATATGTAGCTTTCATTTCATTTGTATTTCTGATTATGATTCCAAATTTTCCAAATTCTCTGAAATACTCCTTCCAGCATTCCCCCACTTTAATTTCATTCAATGTTATTTTACCACTTTTGCTTTTAGTTCGGTTACTTTCCTGGAAGCTTTTTGTTTTGCCTTCTTACAAATTTTCAAAACAATCTTATGCCCATCAAAATTGCTCTGCATTTTCTCTTAACTGTTCTTTCTTTTTCCTAGCATTTTTCCTTTAAGTGCAGGTCATTTTTTTTCAGACCAGCTGTATGTTGATTCATTGGTTATGACAGGAATTGACTTGTGGACTCTTGGTTTGCAACCTGGTGCTTTAATCACCAACTGGCTTTTGACTAAAATATATACCGGTACATTATACTATATTTTTTTCTCATTCCCATTCTTTTACATGCTTTTTTTTTCAATCACAGCCTCTCTCTTTTCAGTTGACCATTTTATCAAGCATCTTTTTTCACACTTCCCATTAGTATAATTTCACACATCTCTCTAGCGCTCTGTAATTAAGCTGCCAAGAATTTTTTTATTGCAAAAGGATAAAAATGTGAAATCATTTTCATTGTTCCAAGCAGCTTTCACATCCTGTTTCCTTATGTCACTTAGCAGAATAATTACCCTCTTGGGTTGCATTTATTCAGAATATTATACAATTTCCTTCCTCTATTTTTCTCAAATTCCCTGGAATGTAATGTGTGGTTTTCTTTTCACTTCATTGGCTTTCTTTTATCATTTACTACTCTTATATTCCAAGTTACAATATTTCATAAGCTGTTGTCACCAGCTGGGCCCATATACATATTGATCTCTTTCACTTATCATGAATGTGGTGATTTATGACTTTCGTATAATGCTTTTTAATAACAGATACTGTATGATGAAAACTGGGTTAAAAGACTTAGTTATACTTATACCACATACAATAGTCCATGCTCATGATAAGGGTAGTTTGGGTCAGAGGTGGGTTCCTAATGGTTCGGTCTGGTTCTACTGAACTGTTAGTAACTTACCGGCACGGTTCAGTAGAACCGTTAGTAACCTAGGCCTGCCACACTCCTGAGCCAGTTCTTTCAGTGGCGCCATAGGCACGGCCATCTTGGATTTTGCTTCTGCGCATGTGCAGAAGCTTTTTAAAAGCATTGTGCATGCTCAGCCTCAGCGCACCCGAGTAAACCGGCAGTAAGAAGATTTAAAACCCACCTCTGGTTTGGGCGCTTTTGGTCAGTATGTTAAAAGTGTCACGGAAGCTGTTGATTTTGATAATTATTAACATTGCTTACATACCATCTATTTCAAAAACATTATGGCAGATTTATTATTAAATGAGAAAAAAGTGAAATCACAAAATTTAACAACCCTAAACAAGATAGCAGACTTAATTTAAAACATTGTAAACATCAACAAGTAGGTACTCAAAGTTTCTGTTAGTGATCAAATACTCATCTAAATGAAATGCTTTTCCTGGAACTCTGGAAAGGTTCTATTGAGGCCCATCTCACCTTGGGAGATAAAGTGCTCCACAAAATCAGGACAAAGCAATAGAAAGCTTTGTATTCTAGTTCCTGCCTTTTTACCACCAACTGGATCAATTGGGAAAAGAAGGTACTAAAGCAGAGGTTGGTTCCTACTGGTTCTATCCGGTTCTATAGAGTAGGTAGTAAATCCGTAGTGATGTCATGGAGCCAGTTCTGTTGGTGACTCCGTGGGCAGCGCCATCTTGGGTTTTTTGCTTTTGTGCATGTGCAGAAGCTAGTATTTGACTGCCCCGCGCGCATACGCTCACACACTTTGCGCATGTGATCGAGGCGCAACCCTGAGCGAACTGGCAGTAGGAAAATTCAGAACCCACCTCTGTACTAAAGGTATCCAGGAGCTGAACCATGAAGTGCTTGAACAATTTAAAATAAGACGCAAGACTTAATTAAGATTTAATAAAGATTTTGAACTGGAATCCAAAGCTATCAACAAACCAAACTTAGTTCTAATATTAAATTGCTAAATGGCTGGGACAGAGTTATCATCAAAAGTAATACCAAGCAGAGTGTGTTACAGTATTCTAATCACATAATAATGAGGGTGTGAGTTTACCATTGCCTCTTTATCAGAAAGGATCAAAATTGGTGCAGAGCCAAAGCTTGGCAAAGTCTGCACTGGTCACAGGCTTTACTTGATGCTGAAATAGAATCTGTGAGTCCAGGACAGCCTCAAATTGCAGACATGCACTTCATGAGGAGTTTGTCCCTCTTAAGGGCCAACACTGAGATGAGAGGCTCTCCAAGCACACTCCCAATTCTGTGCAAGATAGGATTTCTAATTTACAGATCATCTTGCAACCCAGCATATTTTGACCAATCTCTCATCTGTTCTGTGGAAGCTCTGAGTGTCACGAGGGATGACAGCAGGCAAGTTTACTTAATTTCATATGTTAGCGCTCAGTTTTAAACAGAAAAGTAAAAAGTTGATTTTTATAATACTATGAGGTTAGAGATGGTCAACACTGCTTTTTATAAATCCAGACTTGTCCAATCAGTGGCCTAGTTTATATATTATGATGAACTACAATATGATATTTAGCTTTAGCTGGATATTGTATGATTCCAGCCAATTGTGATTTGTTAAGCAAGCCATGGCTTGGTGTGTATTGATGTAACTGATAAATGATTAGTCAGATGAAGGAAAAAGAACATAACTCTAGAAGCTACTTTAATGAGCCAAATATAGTGATTTTAAAGAAAGATTTTGATAAGAAGATGCAGTTGCAGATCTGTTCATGAATTACTAACTTGGGACACAGATACATCTTCTGAATTCTTTGAATTCCTATTCAGCTATAAAGTCTTAACAACCAAGACTCAAATAATCTCACGTCTGCAGCCTTGAATTCATGGGAGACTGGCAAGGATTCATATGTGATATACTGTATAACCAAATCTGATGCATGATAAACACTGGGGAAGAAAAATAATTGTCAAGCTAGTTTTCACAGATGTTTCTAATGTCTTGGTTGAAGTAAATATTAATATTTTCTGGGATAATTTAATGACAGCTATTCCTTAAAAACACCTCAGTTTTCTTATGCGTTCCAAGGATTTTGTTAGATTTTTTTTTTTTTAAACATAAAAGTTCTGTTCTGTTCTCATACATAATGTTCTTTTAATACTGAGGACTGGTGCTATAGCTAGGCATTCCTAGATTTGGGATGGGTTCCTAATTCTTTATCCCTTCTGTCCCCCCATACTATGATTATGTTTAATGAAATAATTTATATATTTATAGAGACAAAATTAAAAGGTAAAACATAAATAATTTCTGCCCAATACATTATATTTGAATGCTGTTTGGGACTGATTTGTGTTTAAAAACTGGAGCAGATGAAATCAGAAAGAGCCACAACTGAACTTATGAATCAAGATTAAAATACAATCATAGGCATCTCCACAAAAACTGAGTTTGATAAATTCTGATCAGATATGGGAATATTTATGCAAGTATCAGGCAATAAACTCTACTTTTCAAACATGATGTACCAAATGTATTTTTATGAACAAAGCAAATTTTCTAATAAATTTTACAATGTAACAAGGTAGGTATATCTGTAAAGTTGTCTAAATATTTAATGTTTCTATTTTCCCCTGCATTTAATTTTGTTTGAAAAACAAATTATACTTTTCCTTTACATTTGCTTTTACATCCTTTTATTGGGCCTTATAAGAAGGTGATTTTAACATATCAGCTTATTGATTCTGTCTGCAAGACATTTTCTTGGACTGCAAATTAGAGATCCTTCCCAAGAATATTATTGAAAAGTTCAACATACAATTACAAATGGCATTTGAGAAAAGGAACTATGTGACTGATCAAATTGTCATGATGATTTGATCTGGTTCAACTTCATCAAGGGCCGCATCAGGGTTGTGTTTGACCTCGGGTGCAGGCTGGGGGGACATAGCCAGCGTGACATTACTTGTGTTGCGGTGCCTGTGGTCGTCCAAGCACTCTGCCAGGAAAACAGGCTCCTGAGCTCCATTTTCGGCCACGACAGCCTCCTGCAACCCTCTGCAAGTGAAAATGGAACTGGGGGGGGGGCATGTGTAACCCCCTGGGCTCCATGTGTGCTGGCAGAGGGCTGCAGGAGGCTGTCATGGTCATCACATTGCTCTCCATTTTCGCTGGCTGAAGCACCATGGGCCAGTCCTTCACTGGTTCCAGGTCCACGGGCCTTGAATTTGACACCCATGATCTAGTTCGTACTAGCTCATGAACATCCAGAAAAAAGGATACAAATTTAGGCCTCTGCAAATCGTTTGAGGTGCTTCTATTCTGGCAGAGGCATTCTCTGCCTGAAGGGTCCAATCTGAGACTGCAGATGCTTTGCAGCTTTGAGGGACAGATTCAGTGAATTATAGGTGAATAATCTCATTTGCACAGTTCACTTAGGAGATGGATTTGCTTCAATAACGTCATTCCCAATCACCCTTCTTTCCCAACACACTGATTTTCACTGGGAAGGCCTGGCATTTTAGTCTGAAAAAAAATCTTTTCAGGGTTGAAAGAGAGCTTCCACTGGATGGAGCATAAGCTACCTAGGTGAGAATATCAGTATTATGTGGATTTGTGATGCTCTTGTGTTTCCCTCTCAGGTTACACTCTTTCTTCCTAATACTGGATTTGAGATGTCTTTATATGCTCACCTGCTGGCTCAGGTGGCATCACTAACAACAATAATGAAATGGCAGTTCCTAATGAGAAAGGTGTACCTGAGAGATCACAAATAAATCACGTACAGGTAGTCCTCAATTTACAACCATTGGTTTAGTAGTGACTGCTCAAAGTTACAATGGCATTGAAAAGAATGACTTATGACTGTTTTTCACACAAACGATTGTTGCAGCATCCCCATACTGACGTGTTCAAAATTCAGAAGTTTGGCAACTGGTTCATATTTATGATTGTTCCAATGTCCCAGGTCATGTAATCACCTTTTGTGATCTTTGGGGAAGCCAACTTAATGGGGAAGCCAGATTCACATGTATTACTAACAACTGCAGTGATTCACTTAACAATTGTGGCAAGAAAGGTCGTAAAAGAAGGCAAAACTCACTTAACAACTGTCTTGCTTAGCAACAGAAATTTTGGACTCAGTTATGGTCATAAGTTGAGAACTACCTGTATTAATCATTCCTGCAATAGCTGATCAGTGAAGCTGAAAGATTTGTCATTGCTGTAGACAAGAGATTCATTGAACATGAAAGCAGATTATTTTTATCATTGCTGTCCTGTTTTAGCCTTCAGAGGTAGATCTTAAGATTTTAGATATAGACAGAGTTTTTATTTGTGGCTTGGCAAAAGATATTCCACAATCCTGATACATTGCTCTAAAACTAGATAGTACTAATTTACAATCTATGTTGTGTATCTGGTAGTCCACACAACATAAAAGGGACTTTTGAAGTCACTTATAGTTGGAAAAGATGCAAAATAAATTGCTTAACACTTACAGAATAAGAGAGTTGGAAGGGACCTTGGAGGTCTTCTAATCCAACCCATTGCTAAGGCAGGAAGCCCTGTACCATTTCAGATAAACGGTTGCCCAGTCTCTTCTGAAAAACTTCCAGTGTTGGAGCACCCACAACTGCTGGAGGCAACTTGTTCCACTGATTAATTGTTCTGCCAGGAAAATTTTCCTTAATTCTAGGTTGCTCTTTCCTTGGTTAGTTTTATTTCAGTTTGGCATTGTTTCTGTTTTTTTGACATGACACATTTTAGTATACATTTCAGGGTCATAATCCTGAAATAATGGAAAAAACAATGTGGGATGTATATCTGTATACGGTATCAGTTGCATCTATGGAGACACACATTGTCAGATAAGTGTTTTGCTGTATTTTGAACATACATGTATATTTATCATTGCTATTTTTAGACAACAAAGTGATATATGCTTACAATGTACCAAGAATTTGAAGAAGGACCTGATTGAGATGGTTGTCGGTCAGCCTGTAGAACGGCAGTGTCTTACACAGCTTCTATTCAATATTCATTGCCTCTTATTCCAAGCTTTAATTCCTACATTTTTTATTCCTCTGAGTCTTTGTTTTTGACATGTTAGTATTTGCTTATAAAGTGATTTGGAATTCTTGTAGCAGAATGAAGTATACATTAATTAATTAATTAAATTCCAAATGATTCCATTTATTTTTTGAATACTTTTTGCCCATTTGATACAATATCAGTAAGCAAGCCGTACAAGAATGATTGGGCATAAAACCATAGTATTAAAAGGGGACATTGAGTTCAACTCCTTGCTTAGCACAGAAATCCTAGTATAATCATTCCTGACCACTATCTTGCCTCTGCTTCAATAATATAGTGGAAGGGATTTCACCACTCCTCTGAATCATTTTTTCCACTTTCAGATTGTTCCCTCTATTGGGCATCTTTTTCTAACATTCATTTGGATTATGCTTTCTTGTTACTTAAATCCTCTTCAAGTCATTTGAAGAAGTTCCTTCAATCCTTGCAAGACTAAACAGCATTTCTCATTTTCTTTTACTGCTGCTTGATGGATTTGGAGGATTGTTACCATAGCAGCACATATGCCATGTAAAATAATCAGCAATCATTCCTATGAAGAAACAGAGTAAGAGGACATCTGAGAACGATAATCATTTGATGATTATAGATAGCTATTAAGGTTATTGAATAATATACCATTTTACAGAACATCTCCCAAAATGACAGTATAGTTAAATATCAATGGTAGAATCATAGGCCTTTCTTTTACAGTACTCCTTAGTTGGAGAGATGATAGTACATACAAAAAATACAGAAAATTGGCACTGGTGGAAGAAGTGGTCAGCTAAAAAGGGGGAATCTGGTCCAAGAGGAACAGGAAAATGTCACATAGATACAAAATCTTATTTAAAAATAATTGTGTTGTTCATTTTATTAGTATTTCATGTTTTCACTAATCATTTAAATATAGCAGCAGCTTTACTTACGGTAATTTTCATAGTGTGAAAGGGATTTACAGGCAGGGATTTGCTGCCTGTAAATGTGCAGGCAAGCATGACCAGGTACTTGTCTTCTTGTGATTGTTATTATGTGTCACCTTCTTGCAAACAAAAAGGTGGGTCAAGACATAAGAGCAGAATTAGGTTTTCTTATACGCCTCCTGGTTGAAAAAGAAGCATTGTAAAAGAAACAGATGCCTTTATTCAATCCAGAATAAAATCACTGGCAGACATAATAAGTAAGGTATGTGCAGAGCTTCCTAACTTGAGTTTGCTTTTTGAAAAAAGGATATTCAGCATTCAATTTAAAAAACTTAATCTGCCTGGACTTGTAATTCTGTTATATATTATCTCCTAGTTGGAACATCTTGAAACAATATACCGTTAACTTTATCTTTTATTTTATTTATTTATTTATTTTGTCAAGCGTATATATGATGAGAGACAAAGTATAAACATGATTGTGAATACATAAGATATACTGTATAATCATGGTTATGAGTACACGAGATGGTTACGAATACATGGGGACATTAGGACAAGGATGGTAGGAACGCTGGTGCGCTTATGTACGCCCCTTGAATGTATGTGAAGGTCATTTAGTCCAATAATTGTTAAATGTTGCCTAGTACCTAAGTATCCCTGAGTTGGGCTCAGACAGGTGCCCTTCATATTATAGAATACAGTCCTTGGAGGTCTGCTAGTCCAACCCCTTACTCAGGCAGGGAACCCTATTCCATTTCAGGCAAATGGCTGCCCAATCTCTTCTTTAAAACCTCCAGTGATAGAGCATCTGCAACTTCTGAAAGCAAGCCGTTCCACTGATTAATTATTCTAACTGTCAGGAAATTTCTCTTTAGTTCTAAATTGGGCCTCTTATTTGTTACTTCTGTCTTTATAATCTGTAGTTCTTTCAAGGTGATTCAAGTGATTTTGATCCTGTTCATCTTATCTAACGCCTTCTCTTTCCCATAACTTTGCCAGACATAGTTGTTTCTATTTCATCATCAGTTTGCATCAAAGAAACAGAATATGTACTTCTATGTCAACTAATAATTTCCTCTAGACAGCAATCAGGTTTTATTTGGGCCAGAACTGATTTAATTTTTCCAGCACTCCTGGGTACTCTTAGTATTTTTTGTTTTCCATAGCCATGATTGAACATATATTTTTTCTTTTTCATTTTTCTTCAGTTTCCAACACTGACAACCTTTAAAATTTTTAATTGTTGTTCTGATCTCTGTTACCACTATCCTTGCCCTTCATGGTCTTGTTTAAGTTTGTCATGGCCTTGCTTCCTAAGATTAATCTCCACTTCTCCAACACACTGTCTCTTATACTATTCTTGAGCTCAGAAAAACAAAACTATTTACCAAAAAATCTTTTCTTTTAACATTATTTTAATGAAATTGTTAAGTTTCATCCTCCAATTTTGATTCATTAACTAGTTATTATCGACCTGTCATCTTCAATCTTGGTATTCACATATTTTAAGACTAATGAAGATCCTTAAGTTATTCATGAATTCTGATTATATGTCCTGCCGGTCAAAGCTTGTGGGCACTCCTACTCCCTTTATCTGTCTAAGTTTAACCTGCATATTTGACACCAGTAATTCATGGCCTGTTCCACAATCTGCAACTAAAAGTAACCTGGCTAAGTGGATTGCTCATAATCTATTTCATATTATCTATTTGGTCTGATACTGATGTGTTTGATGATATCTAGGTATAGGGGCTGCATTTATATTTCTTGATGCAGATGCTGGCACTAAAAAAAATTAAACAAAACCTCAAATTTTCTTCTGCATTACTGCATTCACCTAATCCAAATTGGAAGTTCCAGATGCATTTATTTATCAGTTAGGTTTATGGTCCAGCCGATAAAAGCCCAGATTCTCCAACTTTTGCATTCTGATCATTTATTAGTAGAACTATGTCTTTTCTAGATGTTGCATTTGGCACTGCTTGTAATTTGCAATAGAATTTTTCAATGCCTTCTATCATAGCATCTACAGTTGTAAGGGCATACATTTGCATAACATTGATGTTCATAGGGTGCTTATCACTTCTGATCGATACGATACTGTCATTCATTGAATTATATCCGAGTACTTATTTAACAATGCCTTTTTAAGTATCATTGCCATTGCACTCCTTTATAGGATCTCATGCCTTGAAAAACTATATTATGTATACAGATTCATATCTGATTTGAAGTGGCCAATTCTGGTTTAGTTCTGTTCACATATTCCTTAAAAGTTCAATTTAATATGCTTCATTTTTACTTCAAAAGTTTCAGGGCTTCCTTGGTTTGGTCTCCTCACATTCCACATTGCAATTTAATGTCTCCTTTATTTGGTATTGCTAATTGATCAGAATTCCTTGCAATTTTGACTTGTCTTCAAATTTTCTTCAGATCTATTCATGAAAGTTCAACATTCTTTTCCAATAACTAGTGTGGCTGTAGCTTCTGACTTCATAATCTGGTGCCCCAAACTATATAGTTTTCTTACCAACAAAACAAAAAGGATTTGCTAATACTCTTTTCCAGGTTCTTTCTTCCTGATGGCATAGCTTTTGTATTGATGGGTATTGTAATGTACACCCTCAGTAATCTTTCTGAAGTGGTAGGAATAAAATCAGTCAATCAATAATTGTAGGGTAGTGATGGCGAACCTTTTTTTCGTCGGGTGCCAAAAGCACACGTGCACGTGCTACCGTGTACGTGCCCACACCCATATTTCAATTCACCCCGACCCGCTGTACATGCGCATGTGACAGCCCCCCGCATGCACGCGGCCACTTCCAGTGGGCACTGTACGCCTGTTTTTTTGCCTCTCCAGGCTACAGAGGCTTTCTAGGAGCCTGCACAGGGTGAAAATGCCTTCTCCTGCCCCTCCAGAGGTCATCTGGAGGCCGAAAACGGCCTGTTTCCCAACTTCTGGTGGACTTGGAAGACACGTTTTTCACCCTCCCCAGTCTTCAGGAAAGCCTGAAGCCTGGGGAGGGCGAAAAACAGCCCAATGGGCCTACTGGAAGTTTGGAAACAAACATAGGCCCATTGGGCTGTTTTTCGCCCTCCCCAGGAAAGTCTCCTGAAGAATGGGGAGGCCGAAAATGGCCTTCCCCCGCCCTCTGTAAGGCCAAAAATCAGCTGGCCAGTGCATGCATATGCGCTGGAGCTGACATGGGGCAACACCTCACATGCTCTCGGATATGGTTTCATGTGCCACCTGTGGCATGTGTGCTATAGGTTCGCCACCACAGTTGTAGGGTCACTAAAATAACTGAATCCCCTTACTAATTCAATTAGTAAGTTCTCCTATGGTAACTATCTGGTCTGTCAGTGTTCAGAAGCAGCTAAGAGACTTGTGTTACCTTTTAGACTGGCTAATTTATTATTAAAATTAAGCTTATGCAATGATAAACGAGTGAGTCTTTTAAGATATCCCAAGAGTTTTAGGATTTTTGCTGTAAAAAACTAGCAAGCTACCTCTGTGTAAACTGCTCAATTTTCCCAGGCATTTTTTTTTCCTTTTCAACAATTTGAAATATTGAAAAGTTCTTCCTAACACTGCCCTTTTTTGTTGTATCGGTTTGAATTGGGTCCTATTCATGAGTGACTCTCTGAAAGCATAATATGTTTGAAGAAAGTTTTAATCTACCTCTAATATTTTATGGGAACAGAAGCAATCGGCCCATGTGGAAACTGGAGGAACCCCCTCCCCCCAAAAAAAACAATGTTTGCAAAGGCTTTTTTACCCTTGTACCTCCCAAATCAGTGAGAGTTTATTTGAAAAACTAAGGTTGAAATAGCTGATACACAGAAAATGACACTTGTGCTATTCATTAAATGCAGAACATCCATTTGCAGTTTACCCAGAATCTGCTTTTTATCAGAATGAAATTAACTCTTTTATTTTCTGTCCTTTACTCTTCAGAGTTCAAACATCTATTAGCTACTGTGTTAAATTATCCCTTGTAAAGAAGGAATAATATTACTAGCAAGCCTTGGCTAATAAAAAACTAAACATTCTGGAAAAACAAAAAAATATAACACTATTCCAACTGGCAATTGATAGATATTTCTTCTTAGTTTGATAATGTATGTGGCCAGTTGATCTACATTATCAGAATCTGTTTGTTACTGAAAATTCTTCGGCATCATAAAATGATTAGAAAAAAAATGAATAGTCAACCAGATATTATACAACACCCATTATCAGAAGCAGTACAATAAGCAGATAATTGCTGATAGGGCAGTCAATAATTTCACCATATTATAATCTATAATGTCTATGTTAAGATTGATCTTA
This sequence comes from Pseudoxenodon macrops, assembly GCA_032467955.1. Lineage (NCBI taxonomy): Eukaryota > Metazoa > Chordata > Lepidosauria > Squamata > Pseudoxenodontidae > Pseudoxenodon > Pseudoxenodon macrops. The sequence continues at coordinate 47,145 of JANHFT010006394.1, forward strand.
ACATAGACACTGACTATATTAACCATACTTTAACATTGAGGGTCTAATTTAAATGTTATCTTCTTAAACTACTTTTCATCAGTTAGAACTACGCTGGCAGAAATTAACAATTAAATGATTACTAGTGGTGTTTATTGAATGACACATTGAATTTTCTCTAATTGGATCTTTAAACTTTTAACTTGATAATTAGTATCTTCAAGTAAGCCAACTTCTAAGTAAGTAGGTGCCCTGGGAAGTAAACCCTGCTTTACAAATGGCCATGGGGTATCTCAGACAGATAATTTTAGTCATAGGTTATTCCCAAGTATGAATTTGAACAGAAGCACAAAGCCATGTTTCAAATGTAAATTTAAAAAATGGATCTATTTTTTTTACTTACAATTGAATTAATTGTAAGGGAAAAAATCTAGTTGCAACTAATACTGATCTACCATTCTTATACACAGACTTGGTATGGAAGAGAAATTTAATATTCTCTGTAAGCAATCTATTTTGGTTTATTGCTTTTAAAAATATTATGTAAAGATATAGTCACACAAGCCCTGAAATCTTACCTAGCTCAAATCTTACTATGATATGGACAAACAAGGCTGTATTTACTCAACACATTTGTACTCTTCACTTTTCACAAGTAGATTGCTGTGTGGGTTTAAAAAAAAAATTTCTCAGATTAACTCCCAAACTATTAAATCACAGATTTCATCCATATTGTGAGGAGCTGCACTTGCCCTGTCTGTGTGGTTTGTAGTCTTGGACCTTTTTCTGAATGATTAAGAAGGTCTCCTAGTCAGGTGTGTAATTTAAGTAATAAATAATTTTACATTTTCAATAAGCCAGCCTGCCTCAGCATTAAAAAAATAAGTTGTTGTTGGTGAATACCTAATGTTGTAGCTGTGTCTCAGGGGGATATTTTGTACTTGCTGCTATTGGCATCTTTCTGATTTTAGTGTAATCCCTTTAGTTTGGTCCACTGGGATGTACAGATGTGTTAGAAAGAGTACAAACACACTGGGTTTTGAGGACAAAGGGTAGTGTTCTTATCAATTCTAATGCAATTGCTGATGCTACCTAAGATAACCTCATAAAGTATCCTTTCTGATCTGTTAGTGGCTACAACATCAAGCCATTAAAAGCCCCATTGACCAAGGAACATGTAGACAGAAGAACAATGGTTAGAGACTGGTATCAATCCCAGACAAAGAAATAACAAGAGGATATGTATTCAATTCTGACAAAACTTTATCTGTGAGCACTGAGAACTGCCATTATTTGCCAGTATGTTGGTATGACCTAGCCTGTCTGTTTCTCTGTATGTACAAACAGTATATCACACTGCTGCCTTTTTGTTGGAAATATCAAAGTACAAAGATTGTAAACCAAATTAATGTAATAAAAGTTCCAGATGATTCCAGTGTCTAATGTGTGTGTTCGTGTGTGTCACTTTTTAAATAAATGATGCAAACATCTATATTTTCAAAATCAAAAGATGGGTAGATAATTTAAATGAAATACTTTTTTCCTACACCTGGGGAGCAATTCAGAAGGATGAGACTTCTGTGGAAATCTCAGATGAAACTGGTGAACACATTGGGGCTGTGTACATCCACCTCTGCTTATCATGATCTCACAGTCTCAGAATAACCCTTCCTGTGAATTAATATCCCAGGAAGGAATATCCCTTCCTGCATTTAAAATCCAGAATACACTCCACCTTGCATTCCTCTTTCCCATCCACCAGAACAGAGAAAAGGAGAAGCCTCTGAATATAGGAGACAGGGAGGTGAAAGGACAGTGAAATACCAGGCCAGTGCAAATGAAAGGTTGCTAGGCTAAGCTGAGCAGTCATACGAAAAATATTAATAAAATTTAACTTCAGTTTCTTGGATGGATGGGGGGAAAGTAACTTGAAAGGCACACCAAATCTCTTTTGGCATCCTCTTCCCTATAAGAATCTGCTGCTGTTTTATACACAACCTGGGGAAAATCAAATTACATATCTAAGAGGAGCTGTGTTCACTGTGCCTTTTGGAGAAAATCGGAGGCTAGCAGAATTGCAGAAGTTTTGAGGCACAAACAGTACAGGCAGTTTATTCTAATAGGGGAAGGTACAGAATTACATGCCAATCCTGCAAATAACAAGTCAGTGTGGTTTTGCTGTTCATAAGAGTGGACAACAACATAAATTCCTTCCTCCCTCCCTCCCTCCCTGATTTCCTTCCTTCCTTTCTCCCTTCCTTATTTCCTTCCTTCCTTCCTTCCTCACATTTATATAACTGGCCATCTCATAAGTATGACTCTGGGCAGCTTATATAAATTTGAGGAATATAACTCTACACTGCTTAGAGTTGGTCTGGGAGTGAGATGGGGGTCTCTAAATTTGGTAAATAAATTATATTGTTCTAGCATAGCAACTCTTTTCTTTCTACCTATTCAGCTCCAGGTGAATGTCAAATATGAATGTCCACTAATTGAAAGGGGTTGTTTTGGAACCAAGATGTAAATTTATTTCTTTTGTTTTAGAAATTTGTAAGTCTAACAAACTCTAAATGACTCTTGAGATCAGCCATCCTGTATGATGTGGCTGGAGCAAACAAGAAAGCTTAGCAGGGATGGCCATAATCTAAGAGATAAAATAAACATAGTATTTGAAATCTTCTTTCAGCTGAGGCCACCAGAAAACTCTGAAATAAAATACAACATCTAAAAATATCCTTCATGCCCTCCAGTCTTATTGTCATGGCAAAGTTACAACACTTGTTTTTGGAGAGGGCGAGTAACATATAAATGACTACTATGAAAATATTGTTCCCCAGCTACAGAAAAATGAGATGAGTCTCTCTCTGTGGGTCATCCATCTGTTTGAAGCAGGCATTTTGCATCTGTCAAATCTGTTAAAAGTGAGTTGGTTGCCTTTGAGATGAGACTGGAAAAAAGGTTATGTGATTGAAAGGAATGAAAGTCACATTGTATTTAAAAGATGTTCTCCAGCTATTGGGAGGGAGATAATCTGCGGGTCTCCCTGTCAGTCATTCATCTGAGCCCTGACACATGGGTCCTGTAATTGTAAGTACCGTATTTTTCGGAGTATAAGACGCACCTTTTTACCCCCCAAAAGAGGGTTAAAATCTGGGTGCGTCTTATACA
>JANHFT010006395.1:0-11835 GCA_032467955.1 Pseudoxenodon macrops
TCCTTCCTTCCTTCCTCCCTCCCTCCTTCCCTCCCCATGCCAAACTGCAATTTTATGGCTTTTCATGGCCAGTCACCACCCTATGATGACTATGGGCTATGATCACATACACTATCTGGTCTTAAAATGGGCCACTGACTTAGAGCTCCAAAGCAGACATTGATTCTACCCAGAAGCATCTTCTTGACCTACTCTGCACACCTTCTTGAATTAGCCAGAATAACTTAAGTCACATAATGATTCCAAAATTTGGAATGGATTTATCCCTGGCTAGATTTAATGCTCTCCCAACAGCTGTTACTGAAAGATCCTTTCTGAAGAGAGACTGGGTCCATGTGGTAGAGGAGTAACTGAAATGATGGAACATGTTATTTTGTATTGTTATCATTTTTTTCAGATATTCATCAGGAATCACCATTCTTTACTAAATATCCTAATCATTCTGACTTGTTTTATCTTAAGTTGTTATTATCAGATCAATCTGATTTTATTTCTTTCACCACAGCTAAGTGGTCAGTCGCAAACTTCTAGAGAATAGGTTGGGAGAGGTCTTGCCAGATTATCATTTTCTTTTTAACTCTAGAGTCCAACTAATCTACAATTAAGTAATAAAACAAGCTTTGCTAAATCTCTGTCAGGAAAAGAAATTTTGAGCTTGGATGTATTGGATATACTTTTAACAAAAGAGAATTACGTTCAATTTTGAATTAATTTTCATAATAGAAACAGTTTATTCTAATAAGTAATTTCTTGATCTAGTAGTGATGGCTAACCTTTTTCGCCAAAAGGGCGCACACATGCGCGATAGCACGTGCGCTTGTGCCCACACCAGTAATGCAATGCCCCTCTCTGCACATGTGTGTGCTCCCTCCTCCACGCATGCAAACTTCTGGTTGGCCTAGTGTGCTGTTTTTTGCTCTCCCCAGGCTTCAGAGAAGGATTCCTGAAGCCCGGGGAGGGCGAAAATGGCCTCCCCCCACCCTCTGGAAGGTTGACAATCAGCTGCCCAGCACATGCATACGCGCTACAGCTGACATAGGCATAGATATGGCTCTGTGTGCCACCTATGGCACACGTGCCATAAGTTCGCCATCATTGATCTAGTACATATTTTAAAGTGTAAGATACATTTAAACAATTCTCCTTGATTCCAGTGAATATCTTCCTTTGAGCATTAATTAAAAGACATTAAAAGCTAGGTTGTAGTATAACAGTCTACTGGAAATAAAAATTGTTTTAAAAATATCATTAGAAAAACCTTTTCTATCATACTTTATGCAGCAAAAGAAAAAAAAAGTGGAATTGCTTACATAATTGTTCTTTCTGTTCTTTACTTAGCTCTTCCCTTTTGATTCGGGCTGCAAGCTCATCAGTAAACGATGTAGGTCTTTTCTTTTGAGTTCCAAGTAGGGAAGCAGAAATGGGTAAGAGGGAGAAAAAACACACTTTGTTATTTTTTAAAATAGTTTATTCATATATTACTTAAAAGTCAGACATATTATAGGCTAGATAATGTTACAGGGAAAAACACAATTTTCAAACTAATAATAACACATGGAAGGAACTGTGAAAGGGATCTAGGACTGCACAACTGGATGCAGTATTCCAAGGTCTTCCCAAGGTATTATAAAGCAGTGCTAACACTTCATGGGATCTTGAGACTGTACCAGTGTTAATGCAGCCTAGGGTTGCATTAGATTTTTTGGTGGTTGAAGCACACTTCCGGCTCATTTTTAAGTGGTTGTCTACTAGGACTCCTAGATCCCTTTTGCAGTTACTGCTTTTGAGCCAGGTTCCACCTATTCTATACCTGTACATTTGGTTTTCCTTGCCTAAGTGTAAAACCTTACTTTTTTCAACATTAAATTTCATTTTGTTAGATAGGGCCCAGTGTTCAAATCTGTCGGGATCCTTCTGGATCTTGAGCCTATCTTCTGGGGTGTTGTTTATTCCTGCTAGCTTGATGTCATCTACAAATTTGATGAGTTTACCCTCTATTCCCTCATCTAAATCGTTTATGAAGATATTAAAAAAACATGAGGCCAGGACAGAACCTTGGTATACGCCACTGCTTAGCTCCCTCAATGTAGGTGTAGGACTACATATTGAGTATGGTTTGTCAGCCAGTTACAAATCCATCTGGTGGTGATGCTGTCTATCCCACATATTTCTAACTTACTAAAAAGAAGATTGTGGTCTACTTTGTCAAATGCTTTACTGAAATCCAAGTATATGATGTCCACAGCATTTCACTGTTCCACTAATTTAGTCACTTTGTCAAAGAATGAAATAAGATTTTTTGGCATGATCTGCTTTTGACAAACCCACGTTGGCTTCTGCTTATATCTTTGCTTGCTTCTAGGTGTTCTCAGATCTGTTGCTTGATTATCTTTCCAGGATCTTCTCAGGTATTGATGTTAGGCTGACTGGTCTGTAGTTTCCTAGATCTGTTTTTTCTCTAACTCTTCTCTGCTGCATGTTTTTTCTGCTCTGCCCAGTGAGTTTTGACACTAACTGCACAAATATGGAAAAAATGTAATGAACTAGCTCTTTGTGTATCCCTGTACTCATGCTGACCCTCAGGCAAGCTATGCATTTTTCATATTATGCTTTGCTAAGAAGATTAGATTCTTATACAATATTCTGGTTATAGGAGAAAGAAAGAACAGCAGCTTCAGAATTGGCAAAAGCATCTGGAATATTACCAAGGTTGGCACAATAATAACACTACTGGAACAAGTATTTTATCAACAACAACTGATCACATGAATGCTTTGTACTTTTCAGTGCTATAATCCATGCTATAAGCATCTTACTAATATACTTCATTAACACTTTCTCATAAAACTGGTGATGCTATTTAGCAGCAATTCCTTACCAATGTTGTATTTTCTTCTAGGTCACCGTCTTCCTCTTCCCCCTTTTCATAGTCACCAAAAAGATCTTCATCTTCATCACTCATTAGTACTGTTCTCTGGAAAAATAAATAATGTAAGTTTCACCACACTTGAGAAACAAATTTCCTACAGTGAAATAGATCTAGCCAGTTTTTTTACTTAATGTCTTCCCTTGTTTGCAAAAGAATATCCAGAACATATTGTTCTGCCTTCTTCTCTTATTGAATGCTTCCACTTATTAAGCTGAAAGTCTCTTCAAAACACAATCAGCAATAATGCTTAGAATGAAGTCCCTATTTCATCACTCAGCTCCATAGGTTCTATTTGCTGTCTCTAGTCAAAATGCAAATGATAATTTCAAAGACTGGGAAGTTGCAAAGAACAGATAAAAACTGATAAAACTACTGGAAGGTTGCATGGAGGCAGAAAAATAACTGCAAAAAGTATTGAGATAGTAAACATTCCATCTTGGAAAATGATGCTAAAAGAAGTAGACATGTATTAAAAAGAACTGTTGAAATGACCTCAACAGACCATAATTTTCAATCCGGGCACCTAGAAATAGAATAGTCTGGAGACAGATTGAGGTGGGGAAAAAGAAATGCACCTCACACTTTTCGCCTCTATCCAGTATGGAGCACAGGATCACTTAAGATAGATTCTTACACTTAAATAAAAGAGGGAAACTTGCTTTTGTCACCAGCATCTTATCAATATACTTATTTTCTCAACCCAATGATTAGTTGCAGAGAACCAAAACTTGACAAAATGCATTTCTTACCTGTTTCTGATCTTCATCACTTATAGTCCCAAATTCTTCCAGTTCCTGAAATGTAAAAACGACAACACACGATTAAAAAAAGTGACTCTCAATTTGACAGCATGCAGTCAATGGTCTATTGGACCTGTTCTATGTAACAGCCTTTTAGATGGCAATGCTTCTGAAACACTATCAATATTGTTTTCATCTATGACAGGGATAATAAGTACTTAATTTAAATTTAATTTAATTTTTAAAAATGTTCCCACTACTATAATAAACTGATAAAATATCCAAACTTTCCAGAAACTTAGAAATGTATATTTAGAAGCGGCTTCCAAAATACCTCAAGAGATTGTCTACTTACCTCTTCTTCTTTTCCTTCACTGTCTATCAGGCTTCCGTGGTCACCATCCACTGAACCTTTTGTTCCATAGGTGAAAGGGGAAAAAGACAAGAGTTGTGCATTGTTTCTTTAACTGGTTATACAGATTGTCCTCAACTTATAATCACAACTGAAACCAACATTTTTGTTGCTCAGCAAGGCAGCTGAGTTTTGCCCCATTTTACAGCCTCTCTTTCCATAGTTGTTAAGTGAATCGCTGCCAGTTATTAGGCCAATAACACGATTTTTAAGTGAATTTAGCTTCTCCATCAACTTTTGCTTGTCAGGTTGCCATGACCCCAGGACATGGTAACCTTCATAAATACAGTCAATGGCAAAACAAACCCTAACTCTAACCCCTTTGATCACGTGACTATGGGGATGCTGCAATGATCGTCAAGTGCGAAAAACGGTCCTAATTCACTTTTTTCAATGCCAAACTTGAAACAGTTACTAAATGAATGGTTGCAAGTCAGCCACTACCTATACCTCAAATGCCCTTTTTGTGTTTCAGGAATTTATTTATTTATTTTTATTTACTTGTATTCCACCATTATTATCACATATGTTTACTTTTATTTTCGGAAATTATAACCCCTAATATTCTATATGGCAATTATGTAAGCAGCTGGTTGCTGAATGTACTTTTTCTCCATCTTTCTTAATTTTTAAAAATGTTTTGCATTATGCCTTTTGAATTATGTTTTTTTAATTAAAAAAAAATCTTACCCATAAATATGGTAAGTATACCCAAAATTGTTTCCCTAGGCCCTAAACCAAGCCATCTCTGTATTAAATTTCTAAGGTTAGTTCTTTAGACAAGAGAAAGAAATGGGTTCAGTGGAAGAAGAGTAGTCAGCAATGTTCTGAGATTGCCGGCATGTGTTCTGGGTGGCTGTTTCTCCTGAGGACAATGCAGAAAGACCGTCTCCCATGGTTTGAATGCTGGGAGGCGAGGGGATCAATCATCCAACTCAACCACAGTGGAGCATTTTAAAAGACGCCAAATTTGCTAACCTCACTTCTGGAAATGACTTATCGAACCATCTTAAAGCTATCAGAAATCTATGAAGCAACAAATTTAAAAACGCAACTGGTGCAGAATAGGACAATTGGCCATGGTGCCACGCCAACTTTACCCCGGCCTCCCCGCCACAGTCAACCCACCAATGGCCTCTCATCCTTGGTTGACCCTCTGCCAGTGCTCTTCCACCAGCACTGGTCCCCATCGCTCCTCTCTCAATCCCTCATGCAAGACAATTTGCTGAGGGACACTTGCTCCCGGCCAAGTCGCAATTAGCCCTATGTCCTAGCAGCCAATCCCACATGCCAGGGGATGCTTGGCTTTGCTTTGCTGGAAAATTTCTCAGTCAGCCAGCCAGTCATTGGAACTTTCCCCCCCAGATAATATGCATATAACCCCAAGGAAAAGAATAACTCTGAATAACATTGACTGAATAACTCTGTCAAGATGCATGGCTAATTGTCCTGTGCTGTGAATTGGCATGGGAATAAGCATCTCTTGCAAATTGCCTGGCACAAGGGGACAGGGAGAAGCGGCATGGGACCAGTGCTGGAGGAGCACCGTGGAGAGCCACTGTGATGAATTGGCTATGGCCGGGGAACCCAGCCAATTATCCTGGACCTAACTGATGAGTCAATCTTCATTTCCAAACAAAAGAAAAAATATTTATAAGTGCAATAATTTGAAATAAACAGCAAAAAGTTAACTGTCTTAACTGCTGAGCCACTGCATTGAATCTTTCCCTAAAAATAAGACCTCTCCGGATAATAAGCCCAATCAGGCTTTTGAGCGCATGTGCTAAAATAAGCCGTCCCCAGAAAATAAGCCCTCCCTGAAGCACAGCAGCAGCCATGAGGTAACCACGCTCGCCACCTCCTACACCTCAAAAATAATAAGACCTCTCCAAAAATAAGGCCAAGTGCTTATTTCGGAGGTCAAAAGAAAATAAGACCCTGTCTTATTTTCGGGGAAACATAGTAAGTGGCCTATAATAAGCCTTAAAAATCAATTAGCCTGCAAAAGTTTATTACTAATTCTTTCACCTACCTTCACTGGAAGGATCACCAAGCCCAACATCATCTTGTTCCATAAACAGTTGGGAGCCAATTAAGTACGGCAAAGGTCGATCAACATAAAGATCCTGGGGAAAAAACACATTTAAAATACTTTTTAAAGATTAAACTTCAAAATATAACAATTTGCACACTACTCTTGACGGCTAAATTACCAGTTTCCAAGATTTCAATTAGCTACCTGCCACATTACCAATAATGAGTAAAAATTATCTGAAGGTAATCTGCAATTCATATTTTATGTCAATTGGATTCTTCTACCTCACCTTGTAACTTTTAACTTTATTCACCATTCTTTAATGGAAGGAGGATACTGGGGGATATGAAGGAGGATAAGTATAAAATACTTATATTTTACACTAAGCAAAACAACAACAACCCACATAGCACTAATATTTCACAGAACTTTCTATAATTATCCAGAATCGCAAGACAATAAAATTGGAAGAAAATAGTTTTGAGACATACCCACCCTCCATCTTTATAAATAGTCCCCTTAATAGTATTAGGAATTGGACGGAAGGGAGCGTATGGTTGTTTTTGGGGGAACTGTAAGACTACAAACAAAAAGGGATGCTTTGTCTGTTACATGGAGGGAGTTTAAAATTGGCCCAAAAAATAAATAAATCCCAAATTGGGATTATGTGAGTGTGGGACACTGAAACTGGTTGTAAATACAAGCCAGTTGCCAAGTCCTGAATTGTGATCATGTAATTTGGAGGCAAGACAATAGTTTTAAGTTTAAATTTAGGTCACAATAGGTTTTATTGGAGGTCATTATTAAGTAAATAATAGTAGTAGTTTAGCTCTTACAAGCAAAGAAACCCTGCTTTCCCAAACAACCCTGAGAGCTAGTTTTTATTGATTTATAAACATGGGAAGTTGTGGTCTACAAATACAATGATTGGAAAGTGAACAAAGGAAAACGAACCAAGAAAATACTAGAAAAGTACCACATGGGCAAACAGTTTCATTAACGATTGGGGCCTGCCTGAGTAATACATTAACAAGTTGACATGCATTGATTGATTGATTGATTGAATAGGGTCATTTGATGTAAATCTGTGAGATCTCTGAGGGAGATGGGTGGTTCAAAGATGTGAACACATAAAGGAAATTAAACTCTGTCGCAGACTTAAGATGGAGTGTCATCCCATTATTTAAAAATAATAAGATCCAAGAATATATAAACATTACTGACCAACAGATACAAGTCTGTTTAAATAGGACTCTCCTCATTTTGCTTTTAACGTATCAAGAGATCCTGATTGGCCTGAGGTCATTACATAGCTTTTACTACTGAGGAAGCCAAACCAGTAAAACCGAAATGACCATAAATACCAAATTCCATTTACCTTAGGCTCCAGTATTAGTTCCAGCCTTTCATTGGTTTCTTCTTCGGAGTCTGAGTTCCCTGCTTTGATATCCAGTTGTTCAAAGGCACTGTCTAATACCTGCAGCCCAAAATTGATGGCTTCCTGAATCTTGGGAATCAAATCAGCTTCTTTCTGTTCACGGGTTTTCTCCTACAAAAATCAAAATATTCTTTTTACATACAACGGAAGAAGTTCTCATTTTTGGTCATCACTGTGAAATTACTTGCAATAAAACCGATTTGCAAAATATGGAGGCGAAGTGATTAACTTTTAGAAAACTCAATAAATCTTAACAAGGATGTTCCAAAATACGATATAGAATCTAATTTCTAACTAACGTATTAGAAAAGATGGGGAAATGAGGAGAGAATATGTCCTCGATTTACAATCATTCATTTAGTGAATATTCAAAGTTGCAAGGGCATTAACAAAGTTACTTATTTTTCACATGATCGTTGCAGCATCCCCAGTCACATGATCAAAATTCGAATGCTGGCAACTGGCATGTATTTATGCCCGTTGCAGTGTCCCTGGGTCATGTGATCACCTTATGTGACCTTTTGGCAAGCAATGGAGAAGCCAGATTCACTTAACAATCATGTTACTAACTTAAAAACTGGCAGTGATTCACTTAACAACTGTAGGAAGAAAGGTCGTAAAATGGGGCAAAAATTCTCCTAACTGTCTTGCTTAACAACAGAAATTTTGGGCCCAATTGTGGCAGTAAGTCAAGGACTATGTGTATTGTTCAAGGTAGACCAGACAAGGAAGCCAAAGTCATGTATATTTATTGTACTTTTATTATAAGGTTATAGTAACGGAACTTTGCATGTCTGTAGGTGCTTCCCCCTCCGTCCTTTTATCTTTACGAGAATGAGGGAGGGTCTGGTTGGAGATGATATTCAAAATATAATCAACAATGCTAATATAGAACAAGTTTTAACATTAGTCAGAAAGTGAAAGAGGAAATGAGACTTAGGTTTTGCCTGTTTTGGTCCAGTGACTTCATTAGTGTTTTGCCCACAGATAAAAACAACCATTTTTTTCAATCTCCAGCAGAGAGGTTTCTGGTAATCTCACTCTGTGCATAACTCAGTGCATACGCCATTTTCTTGGGGATGTGTATATGACTGAGCCTGCCTGGCAAATTATGATTCGTCGCAGTCATCCAGATTGAGTTTGGCAATTTTGTCCACCTATCAAGTCCTTCCCAAGGACGTGGGGATAGGCAGATGGGGATATTTGATGATGTTATTATTATTTGTTAAATATATCTGCTGCCTATCTCACTGCTACTCTAGGCAGCTTGCAACAATAAAAAAGAAATGAAAAAAGTGTGAAGAGAAGTAAGATACAGAACAAAAAAATAAACAACACAACAAGAAACACAGCTACATGGTGACCAAAAAAAAAGATGGACAGGTAAGCGTATAGAGAACAAGGTGGGAAATGGCATCTGCAATCAACCCAGCAGCCACCTCCGTTGTGGAACTCCCCCATTTGGACCACAGGCCAGCTGGCTTTTATTTTATATTATTTATATTTATATTATTTATAAATATTGATTACATTCACAACAATGAAGGACAACACTCTGATTAAAGTCTGTGTTTTTGCTTGTTCGTATCTTTTCCATTGTTCCCTTACAGCATTTTAAACAGAGTGGATTTTACACAAAAGGACATTATTTTTATGTATTAAACTTGCCTGTTCTAATTTGTCTCCTCCTTCAGTTTTAGATACCAGTTCATCCATTTCATCATCATAAACTCTCTAAAAATATAAACAAATTAATTCAAATGAAATTTGGATACAAGTTCATCACTTCATCATTAAGTGTTTATATAATTTCAAGTAATACTTAATGTCAATAACACATACTAGTTATGTGCCAGAGAAATAGCAGGAAAGTGACGTCCTTCAGTTTTGAGGAAACCTAACCCAGGTCTGGCCAGATCTAGCAATGATTGTTGGGTGGTCCAACCTGCCACTGGAAGATGACCAAAGATTACTCCTTTGTCTCACTCTCCAGATTACTGGTTATAGACTGCTCACTAACCAGATACAACTAATAAATGTGGGGTAAACTGTTTCCCTAACACCAAGTCACCTTGATCATACTTGAAACCAGTAATAGATAATGGTACAAGTCAAACTTTTATCAGTCCCTATCTTACAACATGCATTGGATCCCTGGCTCTAACTATGAGATCCTAAGCAACCACTAAGGCACGGGTGTCAAACTCGCCATGTAACATTGCCATCACGTGACGGTTTTCCCATTTGTGGAGCAGGGGTGGGCGTGGCCTGTGCATGACGCATCTGCCCCAAAGGCCGCCAGTTTGATACCTCTGCACTAAGGAAGCTCATGTTCACAAACTCCTTGTTAGCTTATGTACATCTGAGTTTGAGTAGGATTCAGCTGTCATTTCTACTGTAGCTCTTCAAAATCGTTCAGTTCCACTGCCATGGCCTTGTATTTATGCATACTCAACTATTTTGCTGGACTGTAATCCCTCACCAGTAGGGTCAAACAAGGTGCCATAATTTTCAATTATTTGATATGCAGGTATTTTAAATTGTAGAAAACATCTTGCAATCATTAAAGATGCATTGTATGATAAATAACAGAACTATTTTAAATAAACAAACATGTTAAACTGCAAAATCTTTCAGATCACTTTTCCTTATCAGAGCTGAAATCTGACATTAATCTTTCTCTATTCATAACACACTATATAAAAGCAACACACTCACATTTTCAATGAACTGCATATTTGAAAGCATGAGGAAACCATTGAAGACATTATGTAGGCGACAATCTATACTTTTAGTTTCATGAATCAGTCTGTCCATCTGCTTCTTGATTTCATGGGTCCTGGAGATTGTTTGCTGGGAGAATTCTTGCAGAAACTGCAAAAGCTGCCAAAAATGTGTACAGAATTTAAATCACATTGTGGAAGGAAGAAGAGGGAGAGGAAGGGGGAGAGGGGGAGAATGTAAAAGCACTACCATGTTAAGTTTGAAAAGATATGGAGCATCAAACTTTTTTTATTTTATTTAAGAAGCCTTTGGATGCATTTCCAGAAAGTTATAACATAAAATGAAGAGGCAAATTAACGACTAATAAAGGAGCCTAAAGAAACAATGGATGGAAACTGATCAAGGAGAGAAGCAACCTGGAATTAAGGAGAAACTTCCTAACAGTGAGAACAATCAACCAGTGGAACAGCTTCAGAAGTTATAGGTGCTTCATCACTGTAGGTTTTTATGAAGAAATTGTACAGCCACTTTTCTCAAATTGTACAGGTAGTCCTTTTCACTTAGTGACTAGCAAAGTTACAACGGCACTGAAAAAAAGTGACTTATGACCATTTTTCACGCTTATGACCATTGCAGCATTCCCATGGTCACGTGATTTATATTCGGCCACTTGACAACCGACTCATATTTACGACAGGCGCAGTATCCCGGGGTCATGTGATCCCCTTTTGCGACCTTCTGACAAGCAAAGTCAATGGGGAAGCCAGATTCCCTTAACAAGCGCCTTCCTAATTTCACAACTGCAGCGATTCACTTAACAACCGTGGCACGAAAATGGGGCAACACTCGCTTTACAAATTTCTCACTTAGCAAGCAACCTACACGTTTGGGCTCAATGGCGGTCGTAAGTTGAGGATTACCTGTGCAGGGTCTCCTGCTTGAGGGAGGGGGTTGGACTAGGAGACCTCGAAGGCCCCTCTATTCTGATCGATCGGTTGATTGGACCATCCTAGGGAGCGACAGGCAGCCCAACTGAACGGCTCCCGAAGGGGAAGAAGGGCTCCCCTTCTTTCTAAGTCGCCAGAGCAAGGAAAGCTCCGGTTCGGTGAAAGGAAACTGCCCGGGGAAATCGGGGCATTGAAGTCGAGCCGGAACGCTCGACCCTCTTCCCTGCAGGCGCCCATAGCCTTAGCCTTGGTTCGGGGCTCCCCACCACCACCACCCCTAAGCCACCGCCTGTCCTTACCCCCGCGTCGGCCGCTAGGGACCAGGTCTGGCTCCTGGAGCGAATCTCTTCCAGGGACCAGGCGCGCTCCCAAAGAAGCAGCGCCACCGCCGCCGCCGCCTCCTTCGTGGCTCCGGAGGAAGTCTCCGTGTCATCCGAGGCGGAGGAGGACGAGATGGGAGAAGACATCGCCGCTCCGGCAGAAGAAGCGCCACCCCCCCTCTCTCTCTCTCAAAAGCCGCGGCAATGGCGTCCGTCAGCTGATGTTGGCCACGTGACCCGCGCCTCGGAAGCGCCCGAAAGTGGGCCGCCCCGACGCCCCGTCAGGTGAT
>JANHFT010006396.1:0-23372 GCA_032467955.1 Pseudoxenodon macrops
ATGAAAAGAAGGACTAGGGGAGACATGATAGCAGTGTTCCAATATCTCAGGTGTTGCCACAAAGAAGAGGGAGTCAAACTATTCTCCAAAGCACATGAGGGGAGGACAAGAAGCAATGGGTGGAAACTAATCAAGGAGAGAAGCAACTTAGAACTAAGGAGAAATTTCCTGACAGAAGTTGTGAATGTTCCAACATTGGAAGTTTTTAAGAAGATGTTAGATAATCATTTATCTGAAGTGGTATAGGGTTTCCTGCCTAGGCAGGGGGTTGGACTAGAAGACCAAGGTCCCTTCCAACTCTGTTATTCTATTCTATTTCCAGATATAGTGTCAACATTCTGTCTAAAGCAATGTTTCTCAGCTTCAGCAACATCAAGATATATCGAAATGAGTCAGCAGTGTGGGACAGCAGCCTAAAAAGCTAATACAATCCTTGGTTGTATAAACAGAGGCATAGAATCAAAATCACATGAAGTATTAACACCACTTTAAAAATCCTTACTAAGGCCACATCAGGAATACTGCATCCAGTTTTGGTCACCACATTACAAAAAAGATGTTGAGACTTTGGAAAAAGAACAAAGAGCAATTAAGATGCTTAGGGGCTAGAGACAAAAACGTATGAAGAACGGTGGCAAGAATTGGGTAGGGCCAGCCTAGAGAAAAGAAGGACTAGGGGTGACATGGTAGCGGTGTTCCAGTATTTGAGGGGCTGCCACAGAGAAGAGGGGGGTTAACTTAATATCCAAAGCACTGGAAGGCAAGACAAGAAACAGTGGATGGAAACTAATCAAGGAGTGAAGCTTGCCTTCAGAAGTTGTAGGTACTTCATCATTGGAGGTTTTAAAGAAAAGACTGGACAGCCATCCATCTGAAATGGTATAGGTATGAAATGCCTGAGCAGGGGGTTGGACTAGAAGACCTCCAAGGTCCCTTCCAGCTCTATTCTGATTGACTTCAATCCCAGAATTCCCCAGCCAGCAGACTCAGATTTCTGGGAATTAAAGTCCACACATCTTGAATTTGCCAATGTTGAGAAACCCTGATGTAAAGGATGGTCTTTCTTTTCTCTAGAGAGAAAAGAGTTGTTTTTTTTGTCTATTTAAAATCCAAAAAGTAAAAGAGGAAAAGAAACCATGTAAATTCCTCTTCTGCTTAAAGGTAGCATCACTATAAGAAATTTAGGAAATAAAGGGAAGCAAAGAAGAATTCTTTATTTCAGGAAATCTGTTTCTAAGAAATAGGTCAACAGATATATTAAGAAATCCAAGTTAAGGTTTTATGCTTCATTTGTATGTGTTTGTCTGTCCTTTCTGAACTTCAGTTTTCCAATGCAAGCTCAGTGAGTGCATGTCTTACAAAATAAATAATACTTTACGGTCTATTCCGTTTCAACCTTCTACCTTTCCCATTGGTGATTCCACAGAACTGTTTACCTTTTACAGGTGACTATAAAAAGAATTTAAAAATATTCATATTCTCTTTTTTAAAATAATATAATTAAAATGTATCACTTGTGAGAATTGTTCTCTCTCAAGAGAACCCAGGACTGATTTCCCTAGTTGCATTCTTTACACTATGTGCCTGAGGGGGCCGTGATATAGAATGAATGTCATTTTTATTTTTATTTTTTTGCCAATAAGCTACATAGGGTGTAGGAGTCCTCCCCCCTCTCCCTCTCCCCCCTCTCTCTGTCTCTGTCTCTCTCATCCACACACAAAATGCTGGGATTAAGGAAGAGGGATCCAGGTAAGGACCTCCCTCTGGAAGATAGATGAAGGGCTCTGAGTAAGGACCTCCCTCCGGAAGTTAGATGAAGTCAGCAGTAGCTACCAAGAATCTCCATCATGGCCAAAAGGTAGAGCCAGAGGGTATATACTCAGAGGCATTCTGGGAGAAGAGGATTGAAATTTCAAACATTTCCCCTTCAAGCTTAGCCCACCACGACATTGTGGTTTAAGATTTTGTATGACAACTTATGATTTTGTTTTCCCTATGGGAAAACTACCCATTAGAAAAAGGAAAACAAAACTTACACAAAACTGTCTCCATTTTAATTGGTAAATAAGTAATCTAGGCAAAGCTTTGAAGCAGTGTTTTCCTTGGGCAAAGCAAATGCAAAGTAAAGCAAAGCATTCCTTCCGAGATATTTTGCGAAGCGAAGCAGTTTTTTCATTCAATAGACAAAAAAGCTGAGTTACTTGGCTTTGCATCGCTCAGGCTTCTTCCAAATTAAACTGGCCAAGGAGGCCTCAGGCTGAGGCTAAATGTCTTGGCAAGGCAGGTAGCATCGCCTGCACCTTCAGAAAGGTGAATAGTATTGTTTTCTGGAACAAAATGCCTCATCAAGGTAAATAGCAGCTGCTTTGCACACTTTGCACAGGAGGATCATGGAACAACTAAGCTGAACCTTTGAGTTGCTGAACAGTAGATCCAGATTTGCATCCAGACTTACATTGTGTTCATGCGGATTATCTTTATGAAAATACGAAAATCAAATGTTCAAATATACAATGTAGAAAGAGACAGATCAGCAAGGAATAGTACATATGAATAGCTTGGATATGTAGAAGTGCCATCAAGAAAGCTAAAGCTAAGGATAATGAAGGAGACAAAAAACAGCAACAATTTTCTTATTGATTCATGATGATGTGTCATCAAGTAAGTATTCGCTCTTGGTAACTGCATGGATAGATTTTTCTCCAGGAAATGAATTCATTAGATATGCTCAGAATAAAAGAAAGAAGCATTAAAAAATCATATCCTAGATTGTCAGAGAAAGTGGCAAAAGGAAAACAAGAATGAGAAAAACTATTGCATTTTATATGTTTATTCAGTCATCTCTAT
Source organism: Pseudoxenodon macrops (assembly GCA_032467955.1). Taxonomy (NCBI): domain Eukaryota; kingdom Metazoa; phylum Chordata; class Lepidosauria; order Squamata; family Pseudoxenodontidae; genus Pseudoxenodon; species Pseudoxenodon macrops. The sequence continues at coordinate 2,848 of JANHFT010006396.1, forward strand.
GAAGAGGGAATAGATAGACCTGACAATTATAAAAAGCTGGTTCAAGCAGCAGGTTTCCAGACCATAATTCATAGGAACATAGCCAATTCATGATGAGAGTGAGGTGTCAGACTTATGGTAAAAATGGCCCTTGATATAAAAGTTATCTAAATCATAACGTGCTCTTGTATGACTGTTGCTGGCAGATTTTGAAGCTATTGTGGCAAAAAGTTAATCTAAATAATAATACTTAAAAGACTGATTTTAAGGGAAACTATTCCTATTGTATAAACGGAATCCCACATGTTTTTGGACAAATTTCAAAGCAAATATGGATAATGTTTGTCGGAATGGAACTTGCTGAGGCATAAACAAAGTGTCAACTCACAAAGCATTCCTGATGTGCTTTTGAGTTGCCATAGGCAGGGGGATGGGGAATCAAGCCTCACGGCTGCAGTGAGGAACTGGCACAAAACTGGCACAAAACAAAGCACATTCCAGCTGGCAAACGTCAAGGCCATCTCCATTGAGATCCACAATGGCTGAAGGGAGTGACTTCTACAACCCGCGAAATTGCTTTGTTGGGGGATGTGACTGATGACACACCTTGGGGGGGTGGGGGAAACAGGGTAAGAGTCAAGGTGTCAATAAAGTGAGGTCAGAGTTGGCTTCACTTGGTCCGTGCTGACATGACGCTCCTAATAAATAACTGGATTTCTTTTGAAGCTTGGCTTGAGGCTCATGGTTTTATTAGGGCATAGGTCAGAACCCTGACACAAAGGTTACTGTGCAATACTTTTTGGGGAGGGTGCCTTCGAGTCATTGTTGATTCTAGACCAGCCCCCAGTTTTCTTGGTAAGATTTCAGAAATGGATGGGCATTGCTTCTTTCCTAGGACTGAAAGAGAGTAACTGGTCCAAGGTCATCCAGCTGATTCTTTGGGGCCTGAGGCAAGACTAGAATTCACAATCTTCCAATATCTAGCCCAGTACTCTAACCACTATACTATTTGCCTCTGCATAAACTGCTCACGATTAAGCTGAATTGAATTTACTAGGGCTTAGTCCTCGGTATGTGTAGGTGATAACCTAAATCCAACATTACTCTCTAAAGCCATTATCTGTGCCAGGTTCTTCTAATATAAGTCAGATGAAAGCAAAAAAAAGGACATGAAATGATCCATAATTGGTTTTTTTAAACCTTCTCACCTTAGAAGGTAGCCCAACTGTATTTTATTTAAGATAAGAAAGTAAAGAACTTAAATATTCTTATCCTTCCATACAAACTATATTGTAAACATTGTTTCACAGCGCATACTTGGAGTCATCTCATTTTAAAGGCATTCTTAATTGGAGCCTAATGCTTGTAAAGCCTACTTCTATATATACTCACTCAGGAAATCCATTATTCTCATAATATTTTTCTTTTCCCTTCTGTATTAGCTTGGGTTGATCTCAGCAGTGTCAGTAATTATTATTCTGATGACTTGCCCCTGAAAGGCACTTGCTTGTACCTGTGGGGACAGCAAATCCATTTGCCTGGCGCCAGGGAGTCGGATGCACAGGCTGGCGCCAGAAAAACGAAGGGAAAGATGATTAATATGTCTTATAGATTCACTGCCTCTTCACTTGTCCTAGACCTGCCAGTAATTCCACTCCCCTGTGGTTCCACCTTGATCACAGATAATGGAGGCAGATTGAAAGTTTGAAGACAGAAGCCTTTCTCTTTTCCTGAACTGACATTACTCACCCAGGCTAAATGAGCAGATGAGCTGTACAGCCACCAGATCTGCCTATGGGAAGAGATCTTAGCACACTTCACTGTAATGCCACGATAAAGCAGAAACAGCACTCTAATTAAACATTTTTAAAAAATGATTGTAGTTTGCTATTAGCAAGCGGATTATATTGTACCAGAGGGCAAAGTAAGTGTGTGTGGGGTTTTATTTATTTATTTGTCCTTTCTAATTTACACAGTATCGTTTCTTTTTCCTTTCATCCAGTAATGATATTCTTTTGTGTTATTTTGACAATGGAGCTATTACACCTTTAAAAGGGCAAATGGTGAACATAAATAAAGCATTTGCCATGTAAATAAAAGGTTGTTAAGTAATTTTACAGTTCTATTCTTCTGAAGATATTTTGTTCCTAGCAGAAGTAAATGAACATTGTTACCTGAACCTTTACACTATTTCTAAGCATGTATATGAAGGAGTAAAAATGTTATGTAGATGCTGTAAACAGATGCTATCCTCAAATGAGTAGCATTCTGCATGAAAATGATGAGCATGGACATTAAAAAAAAATGACCTAAGGACCTCAGAACTTTGACAGAGTGGGAATCAGAAACCAGAACTTAGATGTGCTGAATGGATCTATGGGTGAAACCAATTGATAATATAGAATAGAATATCTCTTGAAATTTTTCCTATGTCTTTTTCTGCATTTGTAATTCTTCTTGGCCCACTCTACAAGGAACTGAGTGGCACCATGGCTCTTTTCTAAAAGGACTGTTGTCCTGAACTGTTTCAATTTCCTTTTTTTCTTTAAAAAGAAAAAAGAAAAAACCAAACGCGAATTGTAAGAAAGATACAACATCCTTTTTCTATCCATGCATTTTGGAGAAGGGAACATATGGTCTATCTTCCCTAAACATTAGGAAGAGATTAAAACTAAAAATATATTTTGTCTCATGCCATAACCTTTCATAATATCAGGTTTTGTATTTAAATCCCTTGCCAACACAATGTCTATATGCATGTTTGTTATATTTGGTTATAAAGTTATAGAATGTTGACATTTATGGGAAGTGAATGTATTCATAGTTATTAATAATAAGGAACATGTGGTAAATTAAACATATATATTTATCTCATTTTATCTTCCTCGGAGAGACTGCAGCAACATTTTTGGCATGTAAGAGTAAACAGCTTTGTGTTGGCGTAAAATAAATTAAACTAAATAATTAAAATCAATAGCAAAATGTCATATAACATAGCATAAACTGTTGGGAAGCATATTGCTGAAAAATCAAAATAAATTAATCAACTTTTGATTGCTTTTGTTACATATGCAAAACTATATCTATTTCATAAGGGAAATGGCAAACCCACTAGCATTCCTGATTAACACCAAGATAACTGTGTGAGACTTGAGAATAATCTATGATAGAAGAACAAGATACCGGTTTTGGGAGAAAAAGAATGAAAAAAATTCAACTTGGTCTTTACAAGGATAGCTTTTATATGAACACATTCGTTTAAAGTCAGTGTATGCATTGTACCAAAATTAGGATAAAGCAATTAAAACAGACTCTGATTTGATCCTATTTGTTTATAGGTGCATTGTACATTGATGATGATGATTTTCATAATTTTACAGGTTTGGCAAAAGAGAGTGGGCAAATAGAACTGCATGGTTGCAGTGACATAGAATTATTCCCAAAAACAAATGAACCCCAACACTATGTACTTTTATAATGCAACTAATATCAAATGTTTTATCATGACAAAATTGTTACAAGGCTGTATAGATATGCTTATTGCATCTAGCATTTGGAAAAGTAGTTTGCTAATATTCTTAGGCACTTAGGTTAAGTGATCAGCATCCCAAAAGAGAAATGACATATGGGCAGTATCTGGGATTTGAATTTTATGATTAACATTTATTGTGATAACTCTGGCCCTCTCCTAAGATTATTTTTATATATTTCTATGCTACAAATGTGGGGGATGCAATGACTCAGCAATTAAAGACGCTGAGCTTGTCAGCTGGAAGTTGACAGCCTGGGTTCGAGACCTGAGCGCCACACAACAGATGAGCTCCCATCCAGGCCCCAACACCTGCCCACCTAGCAATATGAAAGCATTCTAATGTGAGCATATAAATTGGTATCACTTTAGGAGGAAGGTAGCAGCGTTCTGTGCACGTCAGCATATAGTCATGCTGGTCATATGTCCACGGAAATGTTTTTGAACAACACTGGCTCCCTCAGCTAAGAAATGAAGATGAGGACTAGAATTGTTCATGACTGGACAGGAGAAACCTTTACTTTTACCTTTATGATTTTTGAGAACATGGTGGAAGAGGAAAGAACTACCACTACTATCATCCAGTTTGAATACCATCATAGAATCAGTTATGAACTCCTGTTATAAGGCAAGGAAAAAGAGCAGATCTGATGCCAGTGAATGTATTAACTGATCTATAAGATATGAAAAACTATCAAGAACAGAATTGTATCATTACATTTCTGTAAATCCCTTGTAAAATTTCATTTCCAAAATAAATGAAGTAATTTTACTTATCAATGAGAGAACTGTTTCTTTTTAGTTTAACGTTTATGGTATTCTGTATAAATATGCCTCTTCAGAATTGAGAAGAATGACACATATTAGAACAAATGGGTTCGGATTAGATAAAATATATTTGTTAAAACTACACTATTTGCTTAAAGCATTCAGTGATGGTTGAATTTCATAAATATCCCAGTTTATAATAATTTAACATTTTTATTTTTCATATATTACAGATTCAGTTTGCTTAAACTTTTGAGGGTAGAGAAATCATTTTTGGAGTGAAAATGAATGCCAAATTTACATAAACATAGATGAGATTTCATTAACAAGCCTACGTATCTGACTTTCTTTTCTCTCTCCACTAAATATTGGTGTTATTGCAAAAAGCTATTCTTGAAAAATTTTGGAAAGCTGTTGTAGCTGCAAAACGTGTTGGCTGATAACTGGTATAATACAGAAACATACAATGATACTTTACTGAAACATCTGCGCTGGTTGCCAATTATTTACCAGTCACAGCCAGATATGTTGGTGTTAACTTTTAAACACTTCATTCCAATTTAAATTTTAATATACCGGTATGGTTTTTCCTTTATATATATATTAGTCTATATTAGTCATCTTAAGCAGGTGTTTCAGTAGACAGTTGCAATATAAAGTAGATTAATAAATAGATATTGTCCAGAATAAAATTTGTAGATTATTAGGGAATTATTTCAATCTAGAGAGGGGAGTTAGACCTTGACAACATCACTTTGACAAGTTTGTAAGATATTTTGAAATAAATTCATTTATATTTGTCACAAGATGCTCTTTGCATTTAGGGCATTTCCAATAGTTCAAAGCATAGTCTGGTCTACTTTTACTGGGTGAGTTTTAGTTGTTAAGGCTGAAGATAAAAACAATGGTTTTGTATGCTTGATCTTTGCCCTTCATGGCTTATTAAGGAATGGAAGGAGATATATGGCTAAGTGCAGGAGTCTGTGAATTCCTGTTTCAGTATCAGCCTCTTTAAGAGAGAAAGTGATTGAATAGAATAGAATAGAAAAGAGTTGGAAGGGACCTTGGAGATCTTCTAGTCCAACTCCCTGCCTGGGCAGGGGGTCCTACACCACTTCAGATAATGGTTATCTAACATCTTCTTAGATTGAATTGCTTCTGAAGAAACCAAAGCTGTATCCAAAAGATGGGAAACAATTACAGGCTTATTTCCAGCATTTCATATTGGAAAGATGCTTCAGGAAGTAAATTTCTACTGATTTTTAGATCTAATTTTCTTGATCTTCTTCAGTCTGATTTCTTACTGCTATCATGTCACCCCTAGTCCTTTTTTTCACTAGATTAGTGAAAACAAATTCTTGCAACTGTTCTTCATATGTTTTAGACTAACGTTGCCCTTTTCTGCACTCTTTCCAGAATCTCTACATTTTTTTAATGACATGATGACCAAAACTGGATGCTGTATTCCAAGTGTGGTCTTGCTAAGGATTTATAAAATAGTACTAATACTTCACATGATCTTGATTCTATCCCTTGCATTAGGCTTGCATTGGCTTTTTTGGGCCGCCGCCGCACAATGCTGGCTCACATTTAAGTGATTGTCCACTAGGTCTCCAAGATTCTGCTCACAGTTACTACTATTTGGCCAGGTTTTACTTAATCTGTTCCTGTACATTTGATTTTTCTTGCTTAAGTGTAAAACCTTACTTTTCTCTACATTGAATTTCATTTTGTTATATAGGGCCCAGTGTTTATATCTGCCAAGATCTGTTTGGATCTTGAGCGTATCTTCCGTAATGTTGGCTATTCCTGCCAGTTTAGTGTTGTCTACAAATTTGATGAATTCCCCTCCTGTTCCCTTATCTAAATCATTTATGAAAATATTGAAGAGTATTGAGCCTAAGCAGAGCTTCAGGGTACCCTGCTGCTTCCTTCTTTACATGTAGATGTAGTTCCATTGAGGACTACACATTGAATGCAATTTGTCAGCCAGTTACAAGTCCATCTGGTGGTGATGCTATCTATCCCACATTGTTTAGCTTGCCAAGAAGTAGGTTGTAGTCTGCTTTGTGGTCTCCTCTAAAAATTATATTAACTCCACAGGGGTCTGTATTATCTCTTGTCCTTAACCTTGTTACTTTAATATTCTTAATGATATTTTTTACAAATAAATAAATCTGTACAAACCTGTAGGGATAAATGAAATCCTACTTCATGAATAGGAGATGGAGGAAACAGTATTTTAAAAGGCAGTGAAACCCCAAAAGAGAACAGAAGGAAGAATTAGTAGGTGAATAATATTTTACTAGAGTAAGCAGATTATAGACCATAAGCAGTTTATTTAATTTTGTAACTGGAAATAAGTTAATTTTGTCCAACAATAAAGCTTGGCACATTTTATAAAAAGCAACCATGCAGTTCAATATCTGAACTACCTAGCAGCTTTAGAGATTCCTGTGAGTAAACAGAAATCCCACCTAAAGCTTTAAATCCTATTGTTTTATTGTTAGTATGGGAAAAATTAATCATCAGAAGTTTGATTTTAGCAACCATACTAGATGGTGCAAATGGAAGCACAAGTTATCCTACAACCTAACTGAATTGAAAAGGGGGGAAAATGAAGTGTATTATTTATGTCATGGGGACATGGGGCAGAGTGAATTTTAAATCTTTCATCTTAGCTGCTGCTGCTGAGACAGATAAAGTAATTTTTTGTGCCCCACAAAACCTGACAGGTGAGTAGACTTGCTTATACAGAACCTTGGAGAATTTTCTGAGGTCTATATCATGTAGCTGCAGATGGCAGAAAGGAAAGTAAGAGGAGTTGATTGGTTTAAACCAAGCTTTATCTTAAAATCAAGGGATGGAAAATGTTTTAACTTTAGAAAGAATTATATATACAATTTTTAAAAATCTATGATGATTGAGACTCATAGACAGAATGAGGTCATTTTTCCCCATAGTAAAAGCAGTAGTGGGATAGGAGTATGGAATAATTTAAACATTCTCTAAATAATTGGCAAAGGTCTTGGTTCCTTTAAATGGATTAGTTAAAGCAGGGATCATTTGGGGATGGGAGCTTATAGGTGTGGCTCCTCATGAATGCACTGGCAACATGCAAAGTCACCCTTGTAAATTGGTTTATTTTTCCCCCTTCATAGCTATATAAGATAGACAAATCTTGGTTTCTCTGAAAGTTTGACTTTTATATCTAGATGAAAATGTAAGCAGCATGTAAATGAATCAATTTTATTTTTTAAAAATCTGTAGCTTACCCCTTCCTTCTCCTTTTGCATATTGCCATAAATTGTTTGGAATATAGCAAAAGCAGTAAATCACTTTATGGCTGTAATTATTCTGATGTTTAACAATTAGCTTTTTTACTGCTTGCAAAGTAATATTTCTTTTGAAGTTATTATATATGTCTGTTTTAAAATTTAGTCATGTGTACAGCCCTAATTAAATTCCTTTTAGAGTTAATGAATGGCTCCACATAAACTTAGCTGGCAATCTTGCCTGTCTAGCAAAAAAAATCAGCTTTGTTGATCTTTGAATCCTCTTCTTCCTCCCTCTGCACTGGCCACTGGTTAAAGCATAGTTCTCTTCCATAGTTTGCCAGAATATAAATCTGGACCTCAAATTTAAATTTAATTGAGTAGTCAAAAAAAAAGAAAATCAGAACCAGCAACCACATAGAAACAGATATGGTGTCAAACAAAGTAATCCTTAACCATATTGCCAAAACTAAATAAACAATATCCAAATTCTTTCAGAAGTGACTGATTAGCTGTTTATCACCTCAGAACTAAGAACTGAAATGTTATTTATTCTGCATTTATGAATGATATACAGTTTACGATTCAAGGAAAGGGAATATGATTCTATTCAAGGCATAGAAGGAAAAAGAGCAGTATTTTAGATGACAAGGAAGAAAACATAGAAGGAGTACTGTAATTACTAGCAGGAAAGCCAGCTTGGAAGGCATCAGGCTCCGGGGTGGGTTCTAAACTTACCTTACTGGCGGTTCGCTGCCTCCTGTGCCGTGTGGCCTTCAAAAAAAATTCCCCAAAATAGATGTCGGCACCTACGAAGCAACAGAACCGGCTCTGTGACATCACCAGCGGCCTACTATCTACTCGGTAGAACCGGTCCGAACTGGTAGGAACCCACCTTTGATTAGGCTAAAAACTAGGAGGCTGTAGTCCTCCCTTAGGCACAAAGCTATTTTGGAGATCTCGGGCCACAGTCACTCTCTCTCTCAGCCCAGGAAGGAGGCAATGACAAACCATTTCCAAAAATGGCGGCAAGGAAACTGCAGGAATTAGTCCAGGCAGTCACCAGGCATTTACACTGAATTGAGCACACAGACACATTACAAGTACTCTACTTGTCTAGAATTTCTTGGGACTAAGGCTGTCAAATCTTCTAAAGAAATGGGAAACAAATGCTTTAAAATGCAGACTAAGTACTATGAGAAGAAGCTATTATTATTAAATGGACATTTCAGAGCAATCTATAAAGTACAAAAATCAAGCTAAACATATTTTGATTGATGAAACATTATTTTGATAACTCTGATTGCCAGATCATGTTTATACTAGGACTGACTGAGCCTTATTGACTGCAATTTATTGGAACATAAGCCTTCTCAACAGAAAACAAATCTGGTACACAATCTATACATTCCCGTATGGTATCTGATAAATTGCACTTTGGGAATGAAGCGTGTTTTATGGGAACCCGTATTTATAAGAACAAAGCACGGAAACTTATTGAAGGCAAGCAAAAGGGAAAGAACACAATTTATGATGATCAAGGAACAGCCAGAATCTATGACTGCCTGTGTTGAGCTGTATGTTTGTGTGTAAAAATGACAGCACAAATGAAACCTCACCCTTTTTATCTGTGTGCTGATGTTGGGGAAAAAAGGAAGGGCTTCAAACACGCTGATGGAACTGCTATCTTGGTCCTTTTGATTCAGGTGAATGCTGCTTTTTTTAAATTAAGTTTTTATTTTATTTTAAATGTGCATGGATATTAAATACATGAACAGTGTGGCTTCTGGGTATTGGTTTTGATACCCAACAACAATAATAAAATTAAAAATTGTGATCACCTACATTAGTCATACTCACATCTTTCTAATCACATTATGCAAAATACAGTCATCTTTCAACTTCTTCTCCTTTCATCTACTTGCTGATTTTAACTCTGATTGTAACAGCGTTCATTGTAATATTTCCCCCATCTAATTTCTACCATTGTAACATTATAAGTATACAATTAAAATTGTTGACATTATAATATTGCTCCATCTTGTGCATAATCCTTCATTTGGTTATTCAATATTATTTTATCTTACTCAATGTTAATAGCCAAAATAACCTTAATATTATTTGAGGGTATACAATAGAAACATTTTCAGCTTCTGATTCTTCCCTTTACATATTAATTTTAAAACATTATATAGAAGTATACATAACAATATTTTCCCTCTTTCTAATTCCTACCTCTATTCTAAATCTTAACAACACATATCTTATATTGGTGTATTGTCTATTCCTACCCGTCATCTCTCATTCATTTTAGTATACCTATTCTTATTGATTTTTTTAGCATGCTTTCCATGAATGCTGCTTTTTGATTCACTCAGGTAGAGGCTGCTGGAGTCACTGGCAAATTGCTGACTTCGTGAAATTTGCACGACCTTCTGGAATAGCTACCAATGTTTTGTTGCCTGTGGTAGAACTCAGTACAGATAGTCCTCAACTCACAACAATTCCTTTAATGACCATTCAAAGTTACAGTGACACTGAAAAAGTGACTTTTGACCGTTTTTCACACCGACAACTCTTGCAGCATCCCCATGGTCACGTGATCAAAATTTAGACACTTTGCAACTGACTCATATTTATGATGGTTGCAGTGTCCTAGGCTCATATAATTATCTTTTGCAACCTTCTGACAAGCAAAGTCAATGGGAAAACCAGAAATTTGGAGCTCAATTGTGGTTATACATTGAGGATTACATGTACTGGATTTAAGGAGAATAAAGTGCAGGATCCTAACCACCTCACCGCCACTGCATAGCTTCTTGACAGACTTTTGTTACTCCAAGTCATGTATAGTGGGGTTTTTTTCACTCCCACATAATTCTTTTTGTATATATGCCTTGATAAATATGCATTTGACCCCAAATGATGTTCACCAATTCAGGAAGTACTGTATGTTTGAAGCTATACAAGAAATGTCACCATTTCACTTATTCAAATGGACCCTCCTAATTCCCCTTGTAATAATATATAATAATTTGAAACATCTAGAAAGAGAAAAATAGGTGCTTGTATATGTAAAGGAAAGAGAGAAGGGGTTTAAACTAGGCAGTAGAGAAATGATAGCTGCATACCCATTTTATTTTCCTCTTGGCTTTATTTTCTGGTTGTAATTGTAGCTCTGTTATATGAAAAATGCCATCCGAGTAATGGTATATGTGTATACACACATATATGCAATGTTTGTGCTTTATGTTAGCCTTCAGAATAATAAATAATAGATGTCTCATTGTGAACACACTAGACAGGAACCAGAATGTAGTTTAATAAAAATAAATAGTTGTTACTGAAATTCCATCTTGGTAGCTAACTGTGAAAATATTTCAAGAAACTTCTGTCACAATATACTGTATGTCTGGAGGGAAAGTTTGATATACACGTTTGTTGCTCTCAACAGCAACAAATATGGGATTTTGTATGTTTTGGGATGCTTTCACATACTGAAATATTTCAACCCACAGTTTAGATGTTTCTATATTTCACTTGATCGTTGTATAAATTATACTTCAAGTACTTTGTCAAACATTTCTGGTTACCGTATTGACAAATGTCCTCTCGCTCTTAATGAAATAAATAAACTATAACAATTTTTAAAATAAAACTTCTACGTTTTCATCCCATATGTTATTTCTCCTTCATTGCATCTGCTTTTTTATTTAGTGAAACAAAAATATTCATGAATCTTTCTCAAAATCCCATAGAACAACACTGAAATTCTTTAATAATCATAAGGAGTACTGTATCAGTAGAGTTTGGACATAGACTTGAAGAATGCACATAGTATTTAAATACATAATTTCTTTCTGTTTCTTTAGGATGGGGAGAATAGGAGGCACATGATACGATTTATGTAGGCTTTGTGTTAGTAGTCTTATGTACAAGGTCTTTGTCCTTTTTCCTACCATAGGTAGTTGTGGGATTCTTCAGTTTTCAGTTGTAGGAAAGTCTCCCTTGTTTGGGTTGGATTGTCTGTCTGTCTAGTCATTGAGACAGCTTGGATGGATGATAGTTAATTGTAAAAAAATAAGCATCTACCATCACTCTGATAATATTTCTGTAGACATGTTAAAAACTTAAGTTCCATTAACTTTCTTGGGGCTTAAATGCAAATAGTTTCAATGAAACACATTATTTAACTAGCATATAGCAGTGGTGTTCCTGGATATTTTATCATCCACAGTGCTTGATCCTGATTAGCTTGGACATACTGACAAGTTCAATCAGATGCTGTACCAGCTAAAACTGCTGTCACTTTGTATGGGGAGTAGAGGTGAAGGAGCAACATTACCAGATCATGTGGATCTCCTGTCTCTCATCCTTGGACTCCAGGGAAAGCATATTGCTGAATGCATTAATTTCAAATGCCTTATTGATTTTTTCAAGGTGGTCTACAAAACAGTAAAGACAAAAAGACCCAAACCTATTTCAGAGGTTAGTTTTGATGAGGAAACTTCCATGGTAATTTTTATTACTGCATACTTTTTCCTAGATTAAAAAAAATAAAAAAAACATTAAAAGTTTGATTCTTTTTTATTTGTCTTCCCATTCCTTAACAGAGTTTCATAGGGGGGCCGGAAGGGCAAAGTCAGTGCTGGGTTGAGTCTTAGCATAGTGTTATTGACACTTAAAATGGAATTTGATATGACATAGGTATAAACATTGCTGTATTGTTGAAAATGATTGTTTACTGATAAAATTATCCAGGAACATTTGAGAAAAAACTTTAAATCATATATTTTGTGCTGTTTCCATTGTCAGTTGTCACCAACCATGGGAGATAATTAGTGATTAATCATCTTAAAACAGTAAGAATTAGCCCAATCCTATTAAATCAAATTTGTCAATTTCAGAAACTGACTGGGGAATTATGGGAGTTGAAGTCCATGCGTCTTAAACTTACTGAGGTTGAGAAGGGCTTTCATACAACCTTTCCAAACTGTTTAACGTACTCCTGCTTATCTTATATTGAGCTGTAGCTGGTTGTTTTTGTAGTCACTTATCTCTTCAGTCCTGAAACCTTTAATAGGAGAACAGGCTTCTCTACCTGATAATATAACTACCCATAATTTCATAAGGCTATATACTCAAAACAGGCAGTGATGCACACCATCATATTTTTTCTTTCTCCTTATCATCCATTGTTCACTTAATTCTAAAAAAAAGAGAAGAAAAATAGCTTTGCTATTCATAACCATTCTCACTGAAAAAATACAGACGTATTGAGTAAACATGGCAACTTTTCATCATTTGCTATTTGAGGCCAGAATAAATAGGCCACTCTTTAAAAATTAACAAATACCATTTTCTCATGTAAATGCTCTTTATAATTAAGGTCATTCTTTGTGCAAGCTAGTGACAAAGAACTGTTAATTGCAGCGGGGATAAGAAGTAACCATAATTGTAAGTGGGGAAAAAATAGAAAAACATTAACTACAATACTGAGCAAAAAATGCCTGTGGGAACATCCAAATTAAAAAGTGTGAGTAAGTGTAGGAATGGCAGGTAATTGCTTCCATATATCCTTCTGCAATGTTCAGTATTCAATACGAAAGAGACTTTGATGGAGCTAGATATTGTTTACCTGCTACCAGAAAAGCTGAATTAGTAGAGCAAGATGCAAATATTCATACAAAAGCAACTTACTTTTCTTGACATTGTTAAAATCATACTTATTTTTTATTGGTTTTCCCTCCCCCCTTTATATTATTCTCATTTTTTTCCATATCAGCTAAACCACTTCTTTGTTATATAGTACAAAACAAAGAATAGGGAAATTTGCAGTGGTTTTTAATTTGCCCTGTTCCAGATTTATAATTCTCTGCAAACATTCACTTCCAAAATACCCTTCAGGAGCTCCACTATGCTACAGAGGTCAGGCCTTCATTGTGTGGATTATTAAACAAACTTTTGTTGCCTTTGCTTGGTGGAGTTGGGAAGAAAGGGAAACAATGATAGATAGTCCTGAAATAAGAAGTTAGATCCATTAGTATCTAACAGCCTTTTAGATAGATATAGATAAGACTGTGAGGAGGTACAGAATGGAAGTAGAGATTAAAAAGTAATGTTTTACTTACCGTTGATTTTAGTTTTGAGTAATGGATGGGTTAGGGTTAGGTGAACAAATTGCAACTGGCTTGAAAGGGCTGAAGTTGGTGAGGTGGGAAACGATTATTCTTGGCCCAGATTCAATTGTTATGTAAACATGGGAGAGATGTGCCCATTTTATAGACTGGGGGAAAAAACAGCCAAAAATCCATTGCCTCAAAAAGGCACAGATTTAAACCATGACATAGTTATTAGTTCCTGTGATTTGCAGGAGGCAGATTTTCTGTCTACATATAATGGCCTTTTTTCTCTGTAGTAAAGAAGCTATATATAAAACAACTGCTTGAAGTTTCTGTTTTAGGCTAGCTACAGGATATGCAGAGAGCTGAGATGTTCTGTTGTGTCTTGGACAGATGTCTGTCACAGGTTATATATTTTTCAGCATTCCCTTTCCCATTCTCACTTGATAATTCTTCATTTTTTCCAGAGTTTTTAAAGTTCTTCCTCCTCTCCTCTCCTCTCCTCCCCTCTTTCTTCCTTATTTTTATGCATGTTGTATGACACTCATTCCTGAAAGCTGTGAACAGTCAACAATCAAAGTTAGCATAAAATAAAAACAAGAAACCTACCGAAGATGTAAACAAAATTGATCATCATCAGATTCTCATCTTGAGTCCCAACATGTGTTCTTCTGTACTAGATTGAACAATCAAGTCCTCACTGCTCTCTTGAAGGCCTAGGATGACGATGGAAAATGCCTGTTTCCAAGCTCCCATTAGATGACAACCTTATGTAGACAGGACCTGGAGGGAATTGATTCTGTTTGATCAGATAAGACAGACAGACCATGCCACTTGGAAACTGTGGATTCCTGTAAAATATGGCATTCTTCATCCCTTCATACTGTCCTTTAAATTTCATCTTGAAAGCAAGCACACTAAGAACGCTTCAGTAAACCAGAGTGTTTTAAAATATATAAATAACCCAAACCCTAATGAATTTCTTTCCCTTACAATAATAACATTCTTGCAAATTATGTCTCTTTTTATTTTTAATCATCCCCTCCTGCTTTTAATTTGATAGCTAATGGGAAAAAAGAATTCTGTTTTGCTTGAACTCTGCTCTATCTACAATTGGCTGATCTATTTCGGGGCCTACCTGCAGCAGGATATGGCGTTTCCACAGTTTCTGGTATAGCCTTTAGGCAAGTCATGCAACATTTCCACAATCCAGAGAATCCCGGATTTAGGAGTAGCTTTCAGGCACAATCAGTGCAGCATTGTTCTTAAGAGCATGCAAAAGAAGCTTCATTGATAAAGATAAAAATAACCCAGTTCCTTAACTTCTGAGAACCTTGGGGTTAGACCCAAAGGTTTATCCTAGCTTAACTGACCAGATCTTGTTAGTAAGGCTAACAAATGAGCAAAGAATGAACATATGGCGTTCATACTGTGGTGGGCTGAAGTGCAAACAATTGGTCCGTGTCAAAGCCTTAGGAGGTTGTTGTTTTTTAAGGGAAGGCAGATGATTCAACAAAAGACCACAAACACGTAAACAAAAAGGCAAAAATGCGGTATAGTAGCACACATAGAGTATGAATATAGATAAAAAGAGTCAGGAAAAGCAGACAAAGGAACGGAGACTTTGTATTGCAGATGCTGTAGAACATGCTTCTGAAGAGGACCTCGTCTGAGAAACATGAAATGAAGTGGAGCGTGCAAGACCAGAGGTTGTGACCCTGAGACAAGAGGGGGACAGAGGAGAAAATCAGGGAGTCACTTGTAAACACAACACTAAGAGTATGGACATTGCCCTGTTTAAAACTTTCAAATACTGTACTAGAAAGTTGAACCTGGTAGATTAAACATTTTGTTTGGCAGCTAGACAGCCAGGAGAACCCCCAGACTGAGTTAAGGAGGGGAAGAGGAAGCTGAAATAGAGCACAAGAGAAAATGAAGGAAAGAGAGTTAACAGGTTGATCCATCCATCCATCTATCTCATTATACATATGCTAAATTTTTTTAGTTTTATTTTCACTTGTATCTATTAGCTCACACTATTGTACTAAGATAAATACCTTGGTGGTTAAACTCCCTCATTTGTTTAAATGCTGTTTCTGTGTATATCTGCATCAGCTTCCATTCTGACATGGTCTCTGACACATGCATTTGAAATTATGTGGAGGGAAAAAACTGGGTGAAAAAACTGGCGCTAATATATAATATATTCATAAGAATCTGAGAAAATAAAGATAGCCATTGCAATGACAGGAATAAAGGACAAAAAAGGCAAGATAGCAGAGAGTTTCTAAGGTCATGCATAATTCAGAAAACAGGAGTTTCAGAGAAAAAAAAATCTGAGAAAGAATATAAATGGCTTTGCGACAGGAAGGAAATCCTGTCATAAAGCCATTTATCTCTGAAAAGAAAATGATGAGAATTCAAAGTTGTTAATAGAGGAAAAACATTGCAAAGGCTTTCTAAATGTTAAAATTTTGCAGTGCATACCTCTAAACACACTGGCCTATTTCTACTGTACAAAATGCAATACTGTTCTAATAACAAAGATGTGTACATGTAGGGTAAAGGGAAAAAAAGAAAGAAAAGCATTGACTTCTGACTTTTTTAGCACAGTAAAATGAGGTAGTAACAGCCTCAACTTTTTCCTTTTATGTACTTAATATGTACTAGCAAACACTAACTAGTTTCTGATTGTCATATTAACTCTTTTACATAACAAAAATCCCCACAATGCTAATAAAGTGATGCAGATGTGTGCAAAATCAGCATCTGCAGTTCAGGCATAATGAAATTATTGCCATAGTTGTTTAGAATCTTAGGAGATTTCTCAGTTAGTCATTTGCCAGAGATATACCTGAGAGGACCCTAAATGAAGTTCACATAGATTTTAAATGTTACTTTTATAGAAAATAAAGGAATGGGAATAGATGAACAGATGGAGAAAGGAGATGAGGAAAGAGACAAAAAGTCTAATTTCCTAACTGATATTAGAGGCTATCAAAGCTGACCATAGTGTGTATTGGCAGTATATCCTACAGATAGGAGAGAAAGCCTAGAGTTTTCCTTTTCCGCCCCTCCCCCCCCACAGATGTGCCATTAGAAATACTCAAAATACAGTTTTGTTTCCAGAAATTTCACTTGACTATGATAATGTTGTATTGTTTCTTTGTGTGTGTGGATGTGTGCGTGTACATGACTCAATAATGGCTTGAAGGAGGAAAGGAGGAAAAAAGAGGGAATACAATTCAAATGATAAGTGCTGTACAGTTACAACTTGTTTCAAACCCTTTTGCAAACAACAAGCAACCTTAGGTCATTATTAATTAGGAAATTTAAGAGCAAAAATATAACTGGAGTCTTGCTGGATCATACTGAAAACCTGTCTAGTCCAGTGTTTGGCTAATCTACTAGATGTCCAGGGAAATTTATAAACAATAATGAAGATAGCAGCTTTTTCTCATTCATGCTTTCCAGTGCCTAGAATTCAAATCACGCAGACCCAGAAGACTGTGTTTTTGGTTCAAAGGAAAAAAATCTGGACAAAAAGACGTACCAGTATGTCCCATAGGTGCTTTTTCCAAAAGGCAACTGGATTTTTCCCGCCCCTGAAGTGAAGAAATGAAGATGACTTCTTGGATGAGAAGTGAAACATCTTCAAGGGGAAACAAAGTCCAGTTGCCTTTTGGTAAAAGCACCGTTAGGGCAACCATGATATGGCTGACTAAGAATCTCCACAGACAAAAAGACATATGATGATACATGGAGTGATGAGGAGTGCCTGATGATTGAATAGTAGCATAAATATTTAAAATTACATCCTGGAACACTCAACATGCTTGAAAGATTAAATGGTTTCCTCCTAGTCTTGGATTCATTTACTATTTATTTTGTATCTGATGTTCTTTAGAGAACATATCCATGTGGGATGATGATAGTTATGCTTATGATAGTCATAAAGTATATGACTTTCCTGATTAAAATTACCCTGAAATAATTCTTTCCATACAATAGAAAGAATGAACTATAATAGGGAATTATAAGAAATTCTGTTTGCAGATTCTCATTTGGACTTATTAGGCTAGATATATTCTACGTTCCTTTTAGCATTATCTTTGTACTACTTCCCAAGGCATTTCTTAAGCACAATTATAAATTAATAAAAATAATTTTGAGGTGTACTTTGTTTCCTCTCAGTCAATGGAATTTAAGCGTAAGTTGTGGAATCTGTCATAGAGACATCTGTGGGAGTTAAGTGCAACAATGAGATCTCACCCATCATTTTAGAAATGTGTGTTGTTTGCATACATGATGAGCGATTGTATTTTATTATACAATGTTTCTTGAAATGTGGGGCCTACTGGGATTTCCAGAAGAGCTATGTCAAACTGCTTTGCGAAAGTGGAGCCAACGACCATGGCAAACACCAAGGATCTAGTGAGGAGAATGGATTCCTTGGAACCTCTCTAGATAAAGACAAACAGGGGATCATGTGCTTCAGACTTTGCTCCCTACAAATAGAGTTCAGTACAGCAGTTTTTCAGGGAGTAGTGTGTCAGGAGACAACAGTATTAGCTATCTTGCTTGTAACCACAACAGAGACTTTTAAAGGACACTTTAAAGTTTGCACTCATTTTCTAATCGTCAGAAATTGCTCATTAACTACTTCTGACCTATAGAGACTAGAGAAATGACAACTTTGAAAACCTTGAGTGAATCTGCCTTTAATCTGGAATGAAAGAAAAAATTAATCATAAGCTTAAGAATGTAAAGACTCTAGGATTCAGTGGCACTTTGGATATAATGTAATACTTGAATAATGGGACAATATATGGATGCAAGGTCTAAAATTCATATTAAATTATCTTAAAATAAAACTTTTGTAAGACGATGTATGGTTGGTATCTAACACCAAATAAATTGTCAAGAATGTATAAAGGTCTCTCAAATGACTGCTGGAAATGAGAACACAAAGAAGAAACTTTTTATCATTTATAGTGGACATGTGACAAAGCAAAGAAATATTGGAGTAGGATTCACATCTTAATACAGAAGATTCTTAAAGTAAATATCAAGATAAAACCAGAGACTTTTCTTTTAGGCTTAATGGATAAAGAACTTGAAAAAAATTGAAACTTTGATGTTATATATGTTGACGGCAGCAAGATTGCTTTATGCACAAAAATGGAAGAATACTTTGATTCCCACAATGGACGAATGGTTGCAAAAGTTGATGGAGTTACCAAACATGGCTAAATTGACTGCTTTGATCAAAGAAAGAAACACAATTAATGTTGTTTCTACTTGGAAACCGCTTTTGGACTTTGTGCCTGAGGCAGAAAAAAATAAAACTTTGATTTTGGGTTTTGCTGATTAGATAAATTTGTTGTTATAACATGCGGGGTGTGTTGGCACACGTGTGCGCGCATGCACGCGCGCACCGTTATTTTTGGCACGCAAGGGGAAAAAGGTTCGCCATCACTGGACTAGGTAGATGTAGTCCTCCACTACAGATATGATGAGGAGACCCCCAAGCAGAGCATGGATTAGAATGAACAATGACTAAATTTCAGATCTATAGCTTCATAGCTTACAAAGACCCTGATGATTGGTTTCTCAGCTATGCTGCTTGGAAACACTACAATTAAAAAAGAGGAGGAGAAAGTACCTCAGCCCATTCTGTCTTACTCACACCAAAAAGCTTAGGAAGCAGTGGAGGGTGGGTCTATCTATATCTTTTGTCCTACATTGGATTGCCAAAATTAATAATTGTTGAATCAATGTACCTTTATTAATTCCAGCTGGGTTGCATGTTAACATTTTTGGGAAACATGCAAAGTGACATTCCTTGTTATTAAAATCCATTCATGAGGTACATTTGCTTGGATTAAAAAAAAAACACCTGCTGCTTTGCTTGTTCTTTATTCAAAGGAAGAAAAAGGAGAGCAAACTTTCTAATCATCTTTGCAAGCCAAGTAGCCAAAACAAGGGTACCTAATATATTAAATGCTAAGCATTACTTTCCTTCTCCGTAGTCTGTTGAGGTAGCCTCCAGAATGGGTAACTTTGTCCTGTCTTGTGATTGGACTGAGTCTTAATTTAAAACCCCGCCCTTGTTACCGGGCAGGCCAGATTAAAACTCAGTCCTGACTTTGGACGGACGCGTTAGCCATTCTGGAGACCCTTTTTCACCTTAAACTGCATTTATTCTTCCATTTTCCTTCCTCTTGCCTTGCCTCCCTCTTTATTTTATTATTATTGAGATAGGACTTCCTAGGTAGTTAGGGAAAGTCCTCAGCCGGGGCTCCGGCTTCAATCTAACGACCCGCACAAGCGGCGGGAGAATTTGGCGCCGTTGACAGCTGAGGCGCCACAAGGACCGTTCACCTTCGCCGTCCCGGGGCTCCGGGACGCTTCGGTCGTCTTCCCTTCAGGACTACGAGCTTCGCTGGACACAATCTACTAATTGTGAGTCTCGGAACTTCTATTTCGAACGGGAGGCTCGGCGGTCGATTTTTAAAGAATTTAATTTTTGCCGGTCGCCATTTTGTTTTTTCGGCGCGAATCGGCTACAATTTAAAAATACTAGATTCCTCTTGCCGATTGCCTTAGTTGGATCAATAGACTTGCAAACGTCGGCCAGGGCCATAGGGCCTTGAATTGGGGAGCCTCAACGCTCTTCTTTTGCAGGCATCGGATCACTGTAAGTTCTGAGGAATTTTAGTACTATTTTTAAAGTGCAAGCAGCATATAGCCGCGGGAGTGTGAGCGCTCTCTAATTGCAGGAGTGAAGCACTCTAGACTGTGAGCCTTAGTGCTCTGAGGTGGGCAGCCGACCCCAATATATACCCCTTC
>JANHFT010006397.1:6654-22735 GCA_032467955.1 Pseudoxenodon macrops
CTATGCCCAGTTCCTGCAACTGTTCTTCATATGTTTTAGTCTCCAGTCCCCTGATCATCCTGGTTGCTCTCCTCTGCCCCTTTTTTTAGAGTCTTAATATCTTTTTTATAGTGTGGCGACCAAAACTGGATGCAGTACTCTAGGTTTATGTCTATTAAATAAAAACATGTTTTTCGAGACATTCTCACCAGAAAGTGTGTTCTTTGGGGGTAAAGAAGGAAATATTGAAATTATAATAGGGAATTCCACCAATTACTGCTAATCAGTTGAGGTAAATCAAATTATGAATTTCTTCAAGATGGAAATTTCAATCTGTCTGTACACTTGTGGCCTATATCAATAGCTGAAACCCTATCACAGATGTGTAGCCTTACAAGAAGATTGTTCTATGTCTTGTGTGACATAGAATACATATTATTCTATACTCAGATCTGGGTTTAATTATAAAGAATCTTGAATTTTAATTAATATTATTTCATTATGATTTTCAGTCTTATAAATACATTCATGCAGAATATATTGTATGCAATTTTTTAAAAATCAGGAATACTTGACTGATGCAAGTTATTGCAACACTGAGCAGTTTAATAGAAATATATCAAACATATATGTTGCAGACTAGAAAATAATTCTTTCAAATTTTATATAAGTGATTTTTGGAGCAGGATTGGATTCAGAGAATTATTCATTTATGTTGCAATCAGTCTTGATCATATATAATCTAAAGGTACAATGCAAAGTAAATTGTAATTTCTTCATTGACTTAAAATGATTGTTCTTGAAAGAAAATATTTTAAATACTCAAAACTTAAGGGTAAATAAAAAATCTGCAAATTTCAGATATTTTTTCCTATATCCTATTTTTGTTACATGAATGTATAGCATGGTCCAGACCCTCAAAGTTGTATCTAATCCAAATGTATTAGATACAACCTCTGTAATATTCAGTGTGTTATGGATGATGGATTTTAAATTTCAATTTATCGTAAGAGGAGATAAAGTTGAGAAAAGTTGATATCCAAGTAATTAGGTTGTTGCATTCCATTCAATTTGTTACTTATTCAAAAGTATGGGAGAAGTAATCTAGTTTATATATTGCTTAGCAAGTAACAGGTTAGAGCTAGTTCAAGGTGGCTACTAAAACTTCATAAAACATGAAGTTTGCTGATAATCAAATAACATCATGATGAAAATTTGATTCCCCAACATTGCATGCATATATACAAGTCTCAGTGCTTGAACTATTAGCACAGGGCCCACCCAAAGCTGTGTGCTCTCTCCATTTCTCTCTATATACCAATGACTGCATCTCAAACAATCTATTTATTAAACTACTAAAGTTTGCAGATGATACAACAATGATCGGTCTCATTCGAGACAATGATGAATCCGCATACAGATGGGAGGTTGAACAACTAGCCTCGTGGTGCGACCGGAACAATCTGGAACTGAACACACTCAAAATTGTATAAATGGTGGTAAACCATACATAACAGGAAAGAACAACATACAGAGGCTTAGCCACTTACTTGCCCAAATACTTTATGAACATCAGGGTGTAAATTCATGAATCTTTGAGGAGGGCGTTATTTCAAAGGACAGGTATTGGGAGCAGAGAAGGATGCTTCCTCAATCACAGTAGATGACATTATTTAATTGAGGTGGTTTGGAGCATATCCACTTTGCCTTATCTTACTAAATAGGCACAAAAGAAATCTTAGGACCAGGGCCTTAAATTGCATCCTGATGCCCAGTGGAGGCCAGTGCAGCTCATCGAACAGTAGTCTCACTGCCAGGCCATGTCATTGCATTTTGGACTAGTTGTACCTTCCAAAGTTTTCAAAGGCAGCTTCACGTAGAGTGCATTGTAATAATCCAATATTTTATAAGTTCTTCCCCTTTCCATATGCCTTTCTATTTATATCTGAGGTTTTCTGAAATAGGATTTTTAATGTTGTTTATGGCTATATTTGTCCTCATTACATCTTATAATTAAGAATTCAATTCCTTTAACTGTAATGGTTTTTCTTCTGGTAAATATTTTATAGTCACATATAACAATATCCTTGACACATTTTTGTAACATTAAATAGGCACGCTATTTAAAAAAAAGGGGGAGGTCTTGATCTTAAGGCACAAATTGTGCAGAAAAGTGTTTGGGATGTTGATGTACCACTTCTTCCTTACAGTATCCCTCCAGGAAAGCTAACTGAAACATGCAACAATTTGTGAAAAGAAGCATTAAAAAAACATTTAGATTAAAAAAAAAGTGACATCAATTGTTATGTATTTCTGTGCTTCTAAAATATTTTATATATGTATCGTTTCTTTCTTCTTTCTAAATATCAGAAATATAAAGGACCACTTATTTTCATTTTAGAAAAGGAGTATTATAGAAGAGAAATTAAATGTTGGGATTCATTTATTTAGGGAGCCATTTGGATTTTATTGGAAGGAATTTCCACCCAATTTAACAAAATAATTTTCTTTACAGAATTGTAAATGGCAATTAAAATTGTGTTGGATAGACACTAATACACATTTCCTGCATAAACAGAGCCAGGGAAATAGGCTTAGCTCAGATAATTTGAGTGCTTTTGCATGGAGTGTTCAAATGTCAGTCTTACGGTCTTCATAGGAAATAATGGGGAAATAAGGCTATACCTTTCAAATAATTGGCCTAGTTAGTGTGGAGGCACTGCTAGCAAGAACTTAATCAAAATTTGAAATAAAATAAACTCATTGGCACAGTTTCATGGAGTGTAAACAACTAGCTTATTTTGATCTGATAAACAACAGAGTCTGTGGCATTTTATTTCAAATACGGTGAAGGGGTAAAACATTTGCCAATTTCATTTTCTGTTATCTAAGCTGAAAAGAGAATGTCCCCTTTACAAGAAAGTAAGGAGTAAGCTTGAAATATATAAGGGCATTTATACTAATGCATCCTTTTAATTCTAATCAGAAACGGGAGAAACATCAGATAAAGTTGCATCTTTACCTGTTAAATGTAGAACAGTTTGTCACAACTGCTAAAACCAAACCAGTATCCCTTACTCCGTTAGTTATTAGGTTACTGTTGTTGGAGCAGTGTCTTTTGTCAAGCATAAATTTTCTTCATGTAGTCCTCAACTTACAATTGATTGTTTAATTATTCCAGCATTTCCAGCATAAAACGTCACATGCCCCACCCGAGGTCACATGACCATATTTCAGGTGCTTGGCAGTTTTCTTTTACAACTAGTTGCCATCTGTTTTGTGACCACATGATTTGCAATTTTCAGTGCTGGCTTCCCCAGAAGGTCAATGGCTAAACTGGCAGGCAAGGTTTTAATTAGAGCAGATGTTGTATTTGAGGTCTGTTCCCCCAGTGTGATAAGAGATTTTCCCTCCATTCAGGATGGCAAATGTTGACAAAAAATGTTAATGAATGGTGTTGTTGTTGTTGTTGTTGTTGTTGTTGCATTATTCTCAGTGAAATGAAGAAAGGATCCATGCCATCCAGGTATGTCTTGGTTCTTCTAGTCATTTAACAACTGAAACTGGAAGAACCAGGATTGTGGTAGTTAAGCCAAAGAAGGGCTACCTGTAGAGATAGTACAATTTTCTAAAGGGAGTTCTATCTCCAATATCCCTTTTCTTTAAATCCTTTATTACATACATCTTGTTTCTGGTTACCTGTTAGCAGTATTAAGCAGATATAGTTATATGATACATAGATATATTACTAAATACAAATTCCAGTGTTCTCTTTGCAATTTTTTTAAAATTTCCAATTGATCTAGTGTTGGTTCTTTTCTTTGTATTTTGGAAATAGAGTCCCAGGTCATTTATTTCCATGTTCTTCGATTGTACAGGAAGAAGTGGTCTTAATGGTAATATAGACTACACCATGTTGTTTCCTCTGCCCTTTAATAGAATAATAAGACAACCTTTACAACTCTGGAATTTGTAGTAATAATTTAGGTGGGAGGGCCACATTATTTTTTCTCTTTCAAACTATAACTCTATAGGAACTACAATTCACTGCCATGAAACATTAGATAAGTACAAATTTAGATGATTTAGCAAATACATTATGGTAAAATCCATTAACATTCATTCCTCATGATGGCTGATTTATATTCTGTTTATATTTGACTGTTGAGAAGTGGCAGTTGAAGAGTGTTATTTACTTTATCTTTGTCCTTTGTGAACTACACAGATGCATCTCACTTAATATGGTTGCCATAATTGAAAGTTGGACCAGATAGTTACAACATTGCTCTTCTAATGAAGGGCCAACTTCCCACCTTTATCTTAGAATACTGTTTTTGATATGATATAACTATTATAATATCCACATGTTCCAAATAGTTACATACATATGTACGTACATATGAACATATTTGTACAAAAATCTTCCAATATGATTTACTATTAGTATGGATATGCTTTGGCAAAAAAGAAAGGGAAAAATAAAGGGAGGGAGGGAGGGAGGGAGGAAGTTATCTGTGTAATTAAGTATGGCCCTTGGCCAGTCCAAAGTGGCTCACTATATCTCTAATGGCTAAAGTTTACAACTTGATAATTTATGTACAAGGCTTTTAATATTTGAAAGCAGTATAAATGCAATAAAAGCAGGAGTACAAACAAAGTACAACAGCAGGGTTGCACTTTGTTAGTACTTGGAGACTATGATGTCTAGACTGGGAAAAACATTCTGAAACAAGTAGTTGTAGGGTTTGTTGTCTGGAAAACAGCCTGAATCTATACAGTCACCGAGCTCAACTTGAGGGAGATACTTTACTATTCCAACATATCTAAAAGATTATCAAGATGTGGAAATCTGAGCTCTATTATAAGTACAGTTATGCTCGATAAACATAGCTGTACTTATATGAAGAAATAGGTCAACCTATTGCTAAATTTTATCAGAATGCCATGTTAACAATTGCCCCGAGCAACCATTTCAATCATAAAAACTGGAGAATTTGTGTATTACTGTTTAAAATTCAGTAAGGTACAAATTTTAATTTATGTAATTTACTTTTCTATTTAAATATGAATACATTATGAACTTTCAGACTCATAGTTTTCATATTGTTAATATTTGTGTGCGTTAGGAACATATATTTTTACAAGTTGTAAAATAATTCATTTCTAGTTATAGACAAGTAGTCTTATCCTTAATTATAATACCTTGATGTTATGCATGTAGTTATACTGATTAAACATTTAAAATTGTAATTAAATCTTCCTCAGTGTATTCAGGTTAGGATATAATATTCCACTATTTATATTTGTTTTCTTATGATCGCAAATATTTAAATATGAAAATGTTAAAGTTAGACCAAAACAAAGAAACAGAAAGGGTACTTTATTCTATCATCAAATACATTTTTTTCCATATGCCAGTGAATTAAAAATGCTAGCTAAAGGAAGCCAATGTTGAGTTAATTTATATATCATGACTACCAGATCAAAATGTGAATTGGACAGTTAAGAAACCTTCAACAAAATCTGCATTTTAATTAATGCCCCAAAGGCGGGCGGGGGTGGTGGAAAGAAATCCTCAAGAAAATTCAGATGTGTAAAATATGGGTATGCAATAATATTACAGCTTTGTGATTCCCCCTCCATAGATTTTCTCTATGATGTGTTTTTTCTTCTTCTCGATTTTGGTATTAACTCAAGTGCTAAAAGGTTGCTGGGCTGTCTCGTTTTTGTGAGTGAGATTCAAGGGACCCAAGATCCTTATCCTGCCTTCTATGTCCCATCTCATCTTAGCAGGGATGTGTGTGTGTGTTCTTGGATAAGTTAAGAAGGTTGAGAGCATATATCAAGAATATAACTCCCAGCAGGATCACTAAAGGTGTGAAGATCATCCTACTATTCAGCTACAGCAAACAGACACTTTTACTGGGTAGCAGTGATAAAGGCAGATGCTGGAGACAGATTATCACTTTAGTTACAATGGCAAAAGCATCAGCTGTAGGCAATATAAATTACTCCTGTATTTTTACCAAGAAAGACATGTGGATATAAAATATAGAATGATTGACAATATAATGTTGGATGATAAGCCCATCAACTTGGATGGCACTCAACATGCTACTGACAAAGATCTGAAGATCTTTTGGAATACTAATGGTGTTTATGGTGTGGCTAGATGGAAATTTTGGCTCCTTATAATTTCTATTTGCGTAGCCTTAGAGATAGAAGTCATAATGCATATATTATATTTGAATATCAGTTGTTTAAGAAAGAGAAAGATAAGTATCTTGGACCACACACCACACAAACATGGTCAGAATTAGAAAATTATATATAATACAATCCTTTAATTGAACAAAGTACAGTTGAGAACAGTGTATGTGAATCTGTTTGGATAACTTGTAGAGGTGTCATGCAATATGATTTGCATTTTTCCTATTTCTTTTATTGTAGTTTAATATATGATATAATTGTTTTATGTGATGTATTTTATATTGTGATATGGCCTAATGGGTACTAAATAAAGTATAACTAAAACTTTTGAGATGCCTAGTTTTTGATGTTGCCATAAAGGAAAAGGAAGTCTGAAGCTGCAAAGTCAGAATTACAATAGGAATATGCAATGGATGAAGCTTCAACATGGCAAAGTTCAATATATATAAAATATATAAAACTATAAAACTATTCAACACCACCGACAATGTTGCTGCCCTACAAAGAGACCTTGACTATGTGTCAGAATGGTCAAGCAATTGGCAACTCCAAATATCAACCAACAAATGCTCAGCCTTACACTTTGGCAAAAAAAAATCAGAAGCTCAAATACAAGCTGAGCAGATATGACCTCGTAGATGACCCTCATTCTGTAAAGGACCCTGGAGTACTCATCTCAAATGATCTAAATGCCAGAGCTCACTGTAACAGCATTGCCAAAAAGGCATTAAGACTTGTTAACCTAATCTTGCGAAGCTTCTTCTCCAGTAATATTGTACTGCAAACTAGGACACACAAAACCTTTGCTAGACAAATTCTTGAATATAGCTCCTTTGCCTGGAACCGTCACTGTATATCGGACATTAATACAATTGAGCGAGTCCAGAGGTATTTCACGAGAAGAATATTCCACTTCTCTGCTTACAACAGAATAGCTTTTGCCACCAGGCTTGAAATTTTGGGATTAGACAATTTAGAGCTATGCTACCTTAAGTCTGACTTAAGTATAGAACACAAAATTATCTGCTACAACGTTCTACTTGTCAATGACTACTTCAGCTTCAACCACAATAATACACAAGCACACACGAGATACAAACTTATGGTAAACCACTCAAAACTAAGATTGCAGAAAATACAACTTCAGCAACAGAGTGGTCAATGCCTGGAATGCATTACCTGACTCTGTGGTTACTTCCCCAAAGCACCACAACTTTAATCTTAGACTGTCTACTGTTCACTCATCCCATTCCTAAAAAGTCTGTAAGGGGCGTGCATAAGCACTTCAATGTGCCTACCGTCCCAGTCCTAGTGTCCCCATTTATTTGTATCCTTATCCTGTATTCATAATCATGTTTATACCTATATCTATTATCTTATACGTGTTTAACAAATAAATAAATAAAATAAAATATTGATAGGATGAATGTGAAAAGAGACTTCCAAAAATGAAGAAACAAAAAGAAAACAAACTGGACATCAGAACTGTGGAAATTGCCAAAAAGATAGATCAAAAAGAGAAAAGAAGGCAAATCAAGAACTACAAATACCAGTAGCTCAGGAAAGAATTTAATGAAGAGTTTCAGAGAATACTAGAAGATACTGTAAAGACATCAAAGATGAAAACAGGTACAAGAAAACAAGGAAAGGTGACACAAAACTCTGAACTCAGAAGGAGATTCTAACCTTGAATTGGTATGCTTAAGGCCACCAGACAGTAACTGATTCAAAGATTAAAAAAAAGAAGTATACAGAAATATCTCATCCAAGATACTTTATAACATATTCCATATTTATAAGAATCTATAGTAGTAGATTGAATTAGGTAATCACTCTGATCATTACCAAGTCAGAAGACTACAGAATGATAGAATACTGATAGAATACCAGGCATTGTACAGGAAGCTACAATGGACAGAACATGAAGAAACATACTGACTCCAGATTGGCAAAGGAGTGACATAAGGTTGTACACTCTCCCCTTATTTATTCAATCTATATGCTAAATATATATATATAAACAAAAGATGGATGTGGTTTTAAAATTGGAGAAAGATACAACAATTGCATATAACCTGAATTATGCTGATAATGCTACTCTTGATAGCTGAAAATGAAAAGAATCTGCAACTCTAGTAATGAAAAGCAAGAACCACAGTGAGAAGCTAAGAATAAATATAAAGAAGACAAAGCTAATGACAACAGGTACCACAATCAGCTTTAGAACTGGTAATGAAGAAAATGATAAATAACTTCTGTCTGTTAGGATTAACCATCAACAATAAAAGGACAAAAAAGAACCATCAACAAAAAGGAACAAAAAGTCAAATAATTTGCCACAGACTAGCACTTGAGAGAACAGCCTTGAAGACCTTGGAAAAGATTTTCAAATGCCATGATTTGTATATCCTTACAAAGATCAGAATCATGCAAGATTACTATAAGGAAGTCAAATGAATGTGATTAATATGAAACACTAATGTAAAATAAAATACAAGACATTAGATGAAAAAATGTGAATAGCTTTGGTCATTTTTCCATCAGAGACTTAAAGTATCTTCTAATTTCATCCGTCCATTGCTGTGCCAAAATAAAGTAATGAAGACAAGCTTTATATCACTTCAGCAATGCTGTGAAGACATTGTAAGTTACCAGTGCAGAAATATCTTCATTCCATTTTTTCTCTCCTTCAGAATGAGTAATTGCTAACATTTTGAGGGCAGAGTGAGAGAAAACTATAATTTGAGTTATTTTAAGTTCTCTGCCACCTATTAAGTCTTTTTTAAAGTTTTATGAACATGGATTTCTCTGTGCTTATTCTTCTGAATGTTTGAATCTACAGCATAATTTCATTCCACAACATGGTTTATTGTGGGTGATTGCATAAAATCATAATGCTGTAGAATAATAAGGGACCACTGACCTTTCCTGAGAGTATGTCAACCTTGTATGTCTGCCTCTTGTTTGTAGCAGGAGAGAACCAAAAAACCCAAAAGTTGGCTTCAGGTTTCTCTTCTTGATACTTATTTTAAGGAACTAGTATGTAATGTCTCAGTTTGGGAAATAATGTACTGATAGGGAGAATTAGCTCAACAGAAATCCTTGACTTATAATCAATCATTTGGCGATCGTTCAAAATTACAGTGACACTGAAAAAGTGACTTATGACCAGTTCTCACACTTACGTCTGTTGCAGTATTTCCATAGTTACATGATCAGAATTTGGACACTTGGCAAACAGCATGTATTTACAATGGTTGTAGCAATTTGGGATCCTGGGATTGTCATTTGCAACTGATCTAGGGGAGCTTCAGACAAGAAAAGTCAATGGAAGAAGTGTTCTGACCTAGGCCTCTTGATTAAACTAAAACAAAGAAATGGTGTGTAAAAAACCTCTGTTTATTTCCAACGACTGTAAATTATGTCCATTCACAGCCGTACTAAATCCCCAACAAGGTTATTAACCAACCTTTATCTTTCTTGGCACACTGCCAAAGCCCTAATTGGCAAGGAGCTGCTCAAGATCAAACAAAACACGGAGGCCGAACAGAGCTGCTGAGATACACCAACTACATTGAACTACGTTGTTTCCTGCAACAAGCACCTCTGTGTGCTTCCTTCCTATGTCCTATGGGAGGGGCCAATCATCTTCAAGCCTTATTCCTGAGTAGCTCTTTTCCTCCTCAGCTGTTCATACCTTCTGGCAGCTCTGTGCATGCGTGCATTGGGAACAGTCTCCCCCTGTTCCTCTGTCTCACTTCCATCAGACCCCTCAGACTTCGGCACCCCCCACCCAGATGGTCCTGGCCCCATCTCTGCCTCCAAAGCAGAGACCCTGTCCGAGCCCTCCCCAGATTCCAGAGCTGAGCCATATTCCTCTCTGCTGTCCGCCTCATATGCCAGCTCCGCGGGCTGCTGGTGAACCACAACAAGAAGCCAGATTAATTTAATACTTCATGATTCACTTCATTGCAGTGATTCACTTAACAAACCTAGCAAGAAAGGTTGTAAACTGGGGTGTGACTCACTTAACAGCTGCCTTGCTTAGCAGCAATAATTTTGGGATCAGTTGTGGTCGCAAGTCAAGGACTACCTGTGCTGAATGCTGTGACTTGTTCAAAATTTATCCTGTTGCTCATTCTGTTCTGAATGGGACAGATAAAAGGTATTCTACTATAAAGGAAATATAATTAGAGGGAACGGTTGGCTCAAAGGATTAGTCATGGAATATTGAACACTTAAATTTAGACTGCGGGAACTCTTCCAGAACACTATTTTGTATTGAATAAAAATTTATTCATTTTTCATGCCAATTCTGTGCTTCTACCATGCTTCTTCTGGTGTTAATAATCAACCATGATGCTATTTCTTGTATACCTGAATCTTTATTGTAGGGTCCCTAAACCTAAGGCATACATGTAGAAGCACAATGACTACTTACGTGTATCAGGGAAGAGTGGTTTAATTAGTTGTGATTCTCTCAGCTTTCTAACCTATGTACTTCACATCCATGTTTACATTTTGAAAATTGGCATGGAAAGCTAACTAGGGCTCTGCATCAGTTTGGATTCGGTCTCCATAGTGTGCTCTGGAGCATGCAGGAGCACAAAAGTGATACCTATTTGTAATATCTTAAAGCAGGCTCCTTTAAGATGATGCAGAACACAGTGCTATTTGCAATTCTATGTGCTCCAAAGCAGGGCACAGTCCATACAGTGAGTTTTATATACCAGTTTTCTAGTTCAGTTTTACTGGTTACTATAGCAATTTTTTTTCTTAAGATTTTTCTTGGAACACTGAAACTTTTTCTATTCTCTGTTGCAAGAAAGTGTATTTTAATGGGTTCTTGCATGGCTATTGCCATATGGAACCATTTATACTTTACTGCATGGGGTAACTATAATGTGTGAGCCTTCATTTTACTGCTAATACTCAGATTCTCTGCTGATGGACTTGAGAGCCACATTAAGGTAGAGTTATCAACTATTTTGAAAAAAAAATTAAAGTGATTTTAAAGCTTCAGCCAAAGAAATTCATTTATGATGTGTCCTTTGTGCAACCAGATGTCAGTATTCCAAATATCATCCCCGATCAAATCACACTCCAAGGTAAAGCATTAAAGTTCCAATTTATTAAGAGAAACATGTTGGCACATCTGTGGAAACCGAAATCTGAAGATTTGCAGGTTTCCACCCCTCAGTTGAAAGTTCAAGATCCTGTCCTCACACCCACAAGTCTGTCACATGGTCCAATCCCTCTCTGTCATGCTGGGCAGGTTCGCCCATCTCATTCCGGCCAGGTTGAAAGACAAAGGATGACCTTGGCATTCTAGAAAAAACGTTATTATAGCTACATATCTCCAACTCCTTACTATCCCCCCTCCCATTTTCCCACAATAGAAAAATCCCTAGTAGAATAACAGAAAGTGTGGCAGGCCAAAGATCCAACAGACATAAATGTAGGCCTGACACCAGATTTGCTTTTATTTATTGATGCTCTTACATAAATGGTTTGTCAGCTTGGCAACGCTTTTCCTATAGGATTGTTGGTTGTAAAATGAAGATTAAGTAGCATGCTATTTAAAATAGATAATGAACAATTGTCTTAGAACATAAGATCACACCTGGAGGTAATCCTTGACTTACAACCAATCACTTAATGACATTTCAGAATTACAACTGCTTCAGATAGGATGCTTTATGGCCCATAAAGAATTTCCAGATGTCATAAAATATTGTGCCATCGCTGAGGGTGACATGACTGTATTTCAGTTACTTGGCAGCCAGGTCACATTTAGACTAGTTACCTGTTCCATGGTCAGGTAATTACAATTTCTGAAGTATTTTTTGCCAGTTTCTAACAAAAAACATTTGAATGAATGGATTTGGACAACTGCTTTTGTTTGAATTCTACTCATTGTCCATCTGATAATCTTTTGTCCCGAGTTAGGTGGGCTACCATTAGATTATTCCAGATAATGTAATCTGTGCAATTTTAGTATTCATGAAAGTGACTGTTTGAGAATATCTATAATTTCTTATCAAGACGGTATAATTGTCTTGGATTATATTTAGCCATAAACACCAAGATAACTATATCTTAGGTATTATTTTCAGCAAGAGCCTGTGCTAGTGAAAGGGTTACTTTTATCCTGGACTTGTCATACAAGTGTCATGGACAGATTACACTGTGATCTATTTTGGATCAACTGCTCTGTGTCAAATAGTGTCCAGTTAAAATGGGTTATCTTAGAAACCTGGAGGATTTAACTGGTTTCTTGAAAATACATAGAGAGGTTCCTAACTGTTCTGCCAACAGTATTTAAGAAACCTGGGCTGAATTATATAACCCCTTCTATTATTTGAAATTTGCCTGCAAATTTCATCTACTTACCTCAAACGTTCGCACACAAATTCAGTATTTATAGGCATTTTTCTTTCAAAACATAAATAAATAAAACACATGTAAAATAACATTTGCTCCGTCAAGTTATGTAAAAGTTAAATAAAATTGATTTGCTGATTTTCTTTAATAGTTTGAAACAGTTAAAAAGCTTTTTAAAGCTTATTTTGGATTGTATTTCAAGTCTTAATTTAGGTCCTTGAAATTATATCAATCTTTTTTTTAATTGGTAAATCAATTGTACAAAATGAAATGCAGAAAAGTTATTATTCTATTTCCAAATATTATAACATTTTGAAAAATAAAAGTTGAATATAATATATATTTTTCTTCAGGCAAAAATGAATCTGAATTTCTGCTACACCATTTTACAACTCAGGATTCCACAAAGTTCCTTCAAGTTGATTTTGCTCCTGTCTAGTTTTTTATGGTCCAACATCTGCACCAATAGGTAGCTTTGGGCAATATGATAGTGTGGATAATCTGCATTTTGTTGCTAGACAGATGTCCTTGCTTTTCCATACATGATTCATGCTCATCATTGCTGTGTGGCCCAGGGCAATTTAATGCTCTATTTCTGGACTGCGTTCAGTGGTTTGATCAATCTGCAATCCTATGACAGTAAATTCTTGCACGCATTCCATTTCTTCATTGTTGATTGTGTTTTTGATATTTCCATTCCTCATAGTGATTGTGAGCTTGATCTCACTTTCTTCTGTAATGTTTTTGATCAGATGTCTCAGGCCTTTGGTTTCTGGGAGGAGAATTGTGTCATCAGCATATTGAAGAATTGTTGATGTTCCTTCCTCTAGTCTTTACTCCAATTTTTGATTCTTCACATTTCAGCTTCCCCATGATCACTTCAGCATTCAGGTTGAATAAGAAAGGAATAAGAACACAAGTTTGCTGCATTCCTCTTTCAGTCTCTTCCTATGGTTTTTGGACAGTGACTTCCTGATTTATGTACAGTGACTGCACAACTTGACCAGATGTGTTGGCACCCTCCCCAGACTTCTAATGCTTTTTTGTAGTCAGTAAAGCAGATGTAGATGTTGTTTTGTTATTCTTGAGATTTTTGCCATGATCCAGTGTAGACTTGCAATATGGTCATGAGTGCCACCAGCTTGCTTGAACATCTGGTACTTACTAAATTAAGAAAATGCATGGTGACATTTAACACATGCAGATGCTGGTAGAAGACAGCGGGCTATATGTGCATTGTTGCGAGGAATGGCTATTGTTGGAAAAAAGCAAAAAGGCTGTGGAAAGGAACATGCTTCTGTCCATCTTATTATCCGGAACTTAGAGATACATATGAAAGGGGAAGCAAAACAGTTGAATGCCTTGCAAATGGTTTACTTGTGTGGTCTAAAAGAGATAAGGTCAAAAGTGAACAGATGATAAATGAATATGGGTTGAGTTCTATATAGAAATTATTGTTAGTACAAAAGAAATACTTGAAGGTAGCTTGAGTAGATTGAATGAAGATCAAATTTGTGTATGCGCTCTCTCTCTCCCCCTCCCTCCCTCCTTCTCCCTCTCCTTCACCCTCACCCTGTCTCTCTCTAGACCAAAAAAGTTATGATTAGATGGAGTTATAGATCCCCAAACCCTGGTGAAAAAGACAGAGGTGGAATTTTAAAGAAAAAAGGATGAGAGTATGGATAAGTGTAGGGGAATGGTAGAAGTAAGGATCTTCTGCAAGAATAAGGAGTTTTGAAAGGAATAGTCAATAGCATAAATCAGATTTAATAAAATTCTCTTTTCTCTTAAACACCTGCCCCCAAATTGTTCTGCTTGCTACGATTTTACTATTTTCTGTGCTTTGAATAATGATGCTTACCGCAAAAGGGATTAGCATGATAGTTATTTATGTGTGCAATTTTGGTGCTGGGAATGAAAAATGAGCAATAAGGAAATACGCTTTGCTTTTCTTCTATTTTGGGTTTTGTTACTGATTGCTTAATTTTATTTCTTGAGCACCTTCACTCTTCTTCCACTTTCACTTGTGGAAAACTACACTTCCCATTAAACAGTTATATATTAGACAATGAAGCAGTTGTGCCCGAAGAATCTTTCTGTGTTCTGTATTTCTATAGTCTATATTTTAAAAAACCATAAATAAAATGTACCCTGCCAAAGTGCCAATTGAAACTTTCCTGTCAGTAAATATTTCACCCTGATGTCTCTATCTGTAAAATACCTGGAAAATTATCTTAGTAATTTATAATTACCTCATGAGCATAAATAAATAGAATTCACCCTGCAAGTTAAAACTTTCCTGTCAGTAATTAAGGTATAATTATTTTGTACCTTGAAGACATACAGTGGCGAATGTTTTACTTCAACACCCTAAAGTGTTATTAATAAAGTTATTAATTCAAATCTCCAGAAGAGAGATTAGAATTAATGTGTGTATATGTATGCGCTCACAAATAAATTTGAAACTAAGGTCTGGATATCAATTAAGGATTCGTTGTATTACTAGGAGCTTTAAAAACACTCTTGCCTTTCTTCCCATCTTGACATTCTAAATAGTTGAAGATTGTGTAACACCAAGAATGTTATGACACTAAGAGTGTTATCATTGATAGACATGTGCCATACAATAGCATTGGCACAAATAAGGTTAGCTGTGCAAAGCATTCTAATATCAGCTATTGCTAATATAAAAATAGTTTTATTGCTCCCAGGGCTCATTTTAAGCTTGTAGCACTCTCAATTAGAGCAGTAAAAATGATTGAATTTGTCCTTCAGTGGCTTAGAACAGGTGGTGGCGATTATTATTCCATTCAGAATCTCTGCTTAAACCAAAGATACTCTGTTACATGATTTGGATAATGTAATATTTATTTTGACAATTCCCTTTTCCCTTAACATGCAATACTTGAGATTTGAATAGAGAGTTTGTTTCTTTCAGCATAAATATTGTTTTATGTTGTATGTGAAGGTCAGAATCTTCAATACTAAAAACTCAAACACATTTTAGTAATTAACGTGTTCTCATAGTATGACACACTCTTTCATTGTGGTAAACAACATTTATCTTGTCAAGTAACAGGTGCCCAATAGCATGCAAATGTATTAAGCATCTGTAATAGAAAATGCTATTTCAGTAGAACGTAAGTGACATTGCAGAGAGGAAAATATGGCATTATAGTTGCAGAGGGATTACTCAAAACTCAATAAATAGTGCATGTAGCAGAGAACATTGATTTTTATTTCTTGATATATGCTGTTTACTGAACAGAAAGATTCATTTTCAGACAACAGTTGTCAAATAAGCAAACCAAATACAAAAGTGAAACATTTATACAGAGATCTTCCTTTTCCAGTCTTAGAAATGTAAGAGCTTTTTTTCCATCCCTAAGTCTTTGCAGGGTTTTTCATTGCTATTCCCTCCGAAGAACCTTTTTTTTTTTTTCAGGTGCTAATGATCTTCTGGCCTTTGCATGCTTTGTTGATTGGTTCTCTCTATCAGCTGTGCTTT